>AWOL01S0094682.1:0-15728 GCA_000715115.1 Nicotiana otophora | reverse complement strand
AACTCCCCACCTTGCTCTTAGGGTGACTCGAACTCACAACCTCTTGGTTGGAAGTGGAGGTTGATTACCATCAGAGCAATCCACCTTGTCTTTTACCTTCTATATTCCTTTTTATTCTCTCTCGAAAGTAATTATTGTTTCAGATACTTTTCAGAGTGGTGAAAAACTAAAGAGTTTCTCACCGCAACAACTGACTTAATATTCCGCCAGTAAAGAAGGAAAATTCAAACTTGTGAGAAAAATGCTCTTTTTAGTCATTCTAAAGAAATTCCACAACTAAAATACAAATTAAGAGCATTGAATGGAAGTTGGATTATTCAGTAGTCTAGCTATATATCTAGTGTATTAGTGAATTAACAAGAAGGGAGATTTGTGATCTCTTATACGCACCAAAGATTCCTCAGTGGCCTTAGAACCAAGAACACTTTTAAAGGCTTCAAAAAATCCCTTTTCATTGTCCTTGTAGCCCTCGCCACTTGCTTCCGCCACTGAAACGTCAAAATACTCACTTCCAAATCCTTCAAAAAAAGTTCTTTTTTTGTTTTAATTTATTGCTCCATATATATTCTTAATAATGGAGTGACAAAGGTTAAATCGTACTTCCTCCATTTCAATTTATATAGTATAGTTTGACATAATGTGAAGTTGAAAAAAAATATTTAAGAGTTTTAAAATATGGGATCTTAAACATGCAGTAATATTTATATAAGTGTTTGACAATAAAATTTTAAAATTTGTGATCTTAAAACATATCATAAAGGCTTGTCCTTAAGGGTAAATGAGAAATGTAATAAATTCATTCTAAATTTCTAATTCTACCATTCTTTTTTGCGTGAACTAAAAAGAATATATTGTCACATAAACCGAAATAGAGGGAGCAAAAGAAATCAAGATATCCACGGACCTTCTAAAAATCTCGCTAGCTTTTCAAGGTTGGTAGTAACAAGGTTATGAAGATCTTCCCCAGCCCAGACTGGACAAATAAGCAAGGAGATGATCATGACGGTTGCAACACTGACCATAATGGTGGATATCCGCTGCTTATCCAAATCCAAGTACTTGTCACCTGAGACTGTGACCAAACTGAAGGTTGCGACAAAGAGCATGCATCCATAATCATACCTCCTTTGCATCTGTGGGTAAAACCTTGTAAATGTTCCTAGAGCACCTGCATGAAGCAAACGAGTCTTTGACGTAGGGGTGGCAAACGGGCGGGTCGGGTCGGATACGGGACGAGTCAAAAACGGGTAATGAAAAAACAGATAAATTATTCGACCCGACCCATATTTAATACGGATAAAAAACGGGTTAACCGACGAATAATATGAGTAACCATATTGTCCATGCCTTATTGAATATGATTACTTTTGGGAGAATTCCTAGTCTCTCAAACTTGAGGAACCCCCAATTTGAGGTTTTACAAATATAAAAGTTAAACCCATTAGTTATCCATTTTCTAAATGGATAATATGGTTCTTTATCTATATTTGACCCGTTTTTAAAAAGTTTATTATCCAACCTAATTTTTAGTGGATAATATGTGGTTAACTGTTTTCTTTTTACCATTTTACTACCCTTACTTTGATGTACCAGGGGCGGATCCACTCTTACGATACCGGATTCATTTGAATCTATTTGCTTTCCATGTGGATATAAATTTACGGATAAAATCCACTAATATTGTACAAATAAACAAAGATATGAACCCATAACTTTTAAATTATAATGAATTCATGCTAAGAAACTTAAAGGTTGAACCCGTAAAGTTTAAATATCGAATCCGCCAATATACCTACCGTTGTTTGGTGAAACAATTATGATTTGATTATGAAAAAGGACTTCTAGCTAGCTATATATCTTCACGTAAAAGTTTTAAAACTGAGAAAACTTTGAAGAATTTTTTTATTTTGTACATTTTGTTTAGAGAAATAGAGTGTATTGAGCTTCCATTTCATACCTAGAATGAAGACCAAAAACCCAAGAACTATAGGTTCCCCTTCTTTTCCACAAAGCTCAGCTAAATATTTAGCTCCAATACCTAATGTGCCACCTAGGGCCGTAGCAAAAGCTATGTTTATGCACTTAGACATAGTTGCACCTGAAAAAATAAAAATTATTAATATGAAAAGTGTAAAACCGAATTAATACTGGGTATGTTGTTGCTGTAAAAACTAAAAAACAAGATCATCAAATCAGAAGAAATATGAGATTGCACTGAGATCACAAAAATTACCAGCAGTGTACTCAAAAGCAACCATCACAGTCAGGCAAGCCACTATTGCTGATTGTTCAAAGCTATGATAGAGCGGCCAGGAATAGTAGAATAACAATACTAAAGTGAGAGCTAGTCCCACCTTAGCTGCATGCCAAATTTTCCTTGGATCATCTTTCCCAATCTGTTTTGTGTTCTTAGCAATGTTCCAAGATTTGTCCTTCAACATCCTGGGAAATCCCTTGAGCTGGCTCCACCACCGGGTGAAGACACCAGCTTGTTCTTTGCTTTTGGAGTCAGTCTTGCTTGTGGAGTCAATCTCCATGGAAATGGGGAAATGGCTAGATTTGTATGAAGAGGTACTGGAAAGCAAGAAGAGCCAAAAGAAGGTGTTGGGTATAAAAATTCACAATGGAAGAACCTCAACCAGCTCAATTTATAGTTAGCAAGAAAAGTTAGGGTTGACTTTCTTTATTTTCATTTACAAATGAGTTTCTAACATGTCGCAAAAATGCGGGAAACTATTTTGGCGTCCCGCGAAATTTATTAGTTAAAAAGTCGATCAACTTTGGTTAGTTTTTCATGTAAAGTAATTTAAAATTAATATTCAAAAAACCGACCGAAAATTATCGGTTATTTCAGCCGGTCATTTTTAAAAAACCTACCGACTTCGGTCGGTAATTTTATGTTTTCAATAAAACTGACCGAAATCGGTCGGTTATTTTCCCGCGAAAATACAATGAAAGAGTACAAATAAAGTAAAAGATAGTCTTAAACCAAAATGTACCAATGGTCTAGTGGTAGAATAGTATCTTGCCACCATATAGACCCCGGTTGGACTCTCAGACGGTGTATTTTTTAATTGCATAATTAATAATACCGACCGACTTCGGTCGGAAAATACTGAACTACTTCGGTCGGAAAATACTGACATACTTCGGCCGGTTTTTTGGCAGATTATTTCTTTTTCGGTCGTTTATGAAATTGTATTGACCGATCGAAATCGGTCGGAAATTGCGACCGACTTCGGTCGCTATTTATTACCGACCAGAATAATTTCTACGAATTAAAGCCATTCGAAAGTCGGTCGGTTTTTCAGTTTTCCTACCGATTTTGGTCGGTATTTCTAGAGGATTTTAGGCAGTTTTCTAGTAGTGTAAATTTGCTTTACATAAGATTCACTTCGGATAACCTAGGAAAGTTAGGAGTCGTATATGGACGAGATTTTCTGGTTGTACCGATCCAACTAGTTGTTTTGAGATCTATGATCCCATTTCCATATATGAGACCATTGTAGGCTCATTTGATGTCTTATAACTTGTGGGGACGGGTGTTGTAACGGTCCGACCGGTCGTTTTGAGCTTTAGCATTTCGTTCAGCAGTTTTGAGACCTTGAGTAACTTCATAGGATATATTATGACTTGCATATATGGTTGATTTTGATGTTCGCATGGTTCAGAATTGATTTGATAGAATGATTCTCAATTTGTAAGCTTCATGTTGGAAGAGTTCACCAAGGTTTGACTCTTGAGAAAACGACCCCAGAATTGAGATTTGATTATTTCAATAGGTCCATATGGTAATTTTGGACTTGGGAATAAGTTCGAATTTAAATTTGGTTGTTCCTTGAAGGTTTTAGATCAATTTATTGAAAGTTGGCAATTTGAAGAATTGGAAGGTTCATAAGTTTGTCAAGGAGTTGACTTTGAGGCTATCGGGGTCAGATTGTTGTTCCGGGAATTTGAAAAGGTTTGTTTCATCATTTTGGACTTGTGCGCAAAGTTTGGTTGGATTCCGTATTGGTTAGGCTTGAATCAGGCGTTTGTTTTGAAATTGGAAGTCGATTAACTTAAGAGATTGATCTTGGTCGAGGATTGATGTTTGGCTAAATTTCCATATTTTTGCATGTAATTTACCTTGAATTACACCTTGATCTTGTTAACTTTAGTGTGAATATTTATGATTCAAGCTTAATAATGGTATTTATATATGTAGGAGTCAATTGGAAGTGATTTGGAAAGTTTGCATGCACAATGAAGTAAAAACGAAAGAATCTGAAGGAAGTATAAGTTTGGTGCCCAGGTTCATACTAGGCACTAACTAAAACGCCAAGGGCAGCAAAGCACAAAAGTGAAAAAGGTTTGGTGCCCAGGTTGGCGTCAGGCACCAACCAAAACGCCGTTGACAGCAGGCTAAAAAGTTCAATGTCCATGTTCGCGCCTGGCACGAAGCGTGACCCCCAAGGACCGATTTTGTCCTAATTCGGCTAGGACTTGGGGATTTTAACCCTACACGTCCCCAACATGTATAAAAGGGGTTCTAAAACTATTATTTGAGAGGCTGGACATTATTTGGAGGCCAGAACATCACGTGGAACAACTTTTGGAGGAGAAAATCATCAAGTTCTTCATTCCTTTATCTTTTCTTTGTAATTTGTTTATGCAAAATACTTGAAAAATTATTACTACGAACATGAGTGGCTAAGCACTCTAGTTTTTAGTGTTGTGGTTGATATGATTATTAACGTTTACTAATTACATCTTCGTTAATTTGGATTATCATCTTGTGGTTGTTTCTTCAATTCTAGCTTTAACTTGTGACTTGTTGTAGCTACCAATTTACCCTACCATTTATGCTATGCTTAGGAAAATCGTGTTTAGATTAGAGTAGAATTTTTGTGACTTCTTTTAACTTGTGACTGTTAGGATAGGAATATACCTAACAGTCTTGCTTAGTTGAATACCATATTATATTCGTTTATGATAGACTCAATGCCACATAAATATTGGATTGATATATTGTGGATAGGCGAATAGTATTGTGGGAACATGCTATTTATATAAACGATCCTGTCAATTATAAACCATAGATAATCTGGATTAACAAGTGTGATTATTGAACTTAATATGATTGATAAACCGACCACAACCCTGAAATCTTCATCTCATCAGAGTAAAATCCAAAAATGAACGTTTGCATCCTTGATAAATTAGCTAATTACTTGTTTAATTTCTGCAAAAGTAGTTTAGTAGAAAACAAAATTTTTGATTATCTTGTGGACAGTTAATTGATTTTAGTTAGAATAGTTAACGATTAATCTAAGTCTCGGTGGGTTCGACATCCGACTTTTGAGTCACTTTATTACTTGACGGCCACGTATACTTGTGTGTACTTGGTGAACCAATATGTTTTTGGCGCCCTTGCCGAGGACTTAGTTATTGATTGTTTATCTAAGTTAAGCTTTTATTCGTTATTTGTTCATGTTTTAATTTTTAGTTTGCTTTATTTGTATTAACACAAGATCTTCTCTTCAATGCGGAGGAGTAGAAACGCGAACAACCTCTTACCTCTTAATCCTGAAATAGAACAAACACTTCGCAGGTTAAAAAGGGAAGTCGAAGCTAGAACAAGAATATAAGGAGAGTTGGACATTGTAGTTCAACCTCAACCACTAGAGATGGCAGGTAATAAAGAGCGACTAGTGATAGAGGCCGCAAGACCTAATCTTGCTAATATGACTCAGGCTATAGTGTAGCCTGATATCTCGAGTCACTTTGAGATCAAACAGTACATGGTATAGCTGATTCAGTCTACAGGGAAGTATGTGGATCTATATCATGAAGATCCGCAGCGGCACATTCAGAACTTTCTAGAAATTATGGATACTTATAATTATCCGAATGTTTTCAAGGACTACGTCAGACATACACTGTTTCCCTTTTCACTGCTGGGGAAAGCTAATGAATGGTTGCAGAAGGAGCCTGCAAACTCGATCCACGCTTGGGATGATCTAGAACGAAAATTTTTAATCAAGATTTTCCCTCTAAGAAGACAAAGTCGTTGAGGATCCATATTCTTGGTTTTCAACAACGAGATGGTGAGATTCTTCGTCAAGCTTGGGAAAGGTACAAGAATCTACTCAGAGACTGCACACACCATTGTCAGACTAATGCGATGTTGGGTCACACTTTCAATGATGGGTTGGATGAGACATCAAAGATGAATCTTGACTCAGCATGTGGGGTCGTTGTATGGCAATACCGTATAGTGAAATTCAGATCTTGCTAAATAATTTCACCGCTGATGATAATAATCGGCAAGGAGATGGGGAACTACGAAAAACACTTAAACAAAAAAGGTAGCAAGTGTAATTGAGCTCGATGATTTCTCAGCCATGAGGGCAGATATATTAAGGTTAGCAAATCAAATGAATAAAATGATGATGGACCAAGACAACAAATGTCTACTTGATGCGAGTTATGTGGTGAAAGTCACACGATTGACATATGTCCCGTGAATCCTGAATCCATCTATTATGTGGGGTAACAAAATATAGGTCCGATAAATCAGCATGCACAATATGGTAACACATATAACCCAAACTAGAAGAATCACCATAACCTCTCATAGGGTGGGAATTAGATGACTCAGAATTAGTATAGACCCCAAAGAAATTACAGTCAACCGCAAAAGCTACCCCAACAAGTAGAGGATAATACGAATGACATGTTGAAGAAGTTGTTGCTTGACAATCAGTAATTCGGGACTGGTTTTAGAAATCTTGAGAAACAAGCTGGACAATTGGTGGCAAATAAAAATACTAGGCCTACATGTGTGCTTCCCAATGGTACAGAGAAGAATCCTTAAGTTAGTGTAGCCACACTCGAAAACGGAAGGGAATTAGTAGAGGTGCTAAAGAAGAGAAAAGATAATCATGTGCCTGAGAGGGAGTTGATTCCTAAAGTGACACATGAGTCACAGAAAGATGATACAAGTTTAGAGTCAGTGGGTGTCGCAAGGCCACCACCGCCTTCCCCCCAAAGGTTGCAAAAGAAGAATGATGATGGCATGTTTAACAAATTCCTCTCTATGTTGATCTAGGTTCAATTAAATATTTCATTGGTTGATGTACTTCATGAAATTCTAACATATGCTAAGTACATCAAACATATAGTGGCTGACAAGAGGAGATTGACTGAATTTGAGACAGTCGCACTAACAGAGGAGTGCACTTCGAGGGTTTAAAACAAGCTTCCTCAAAAGCTTAAGGATCCTGATAGCTTCACCATCCCTGTGCGGATTGGTAATGTTGATGTAAGCCATGCTCTTAGTGATTTGGGGGAAAGCGTAAATATGATGCCCCTGTCCTTGTTCAAGCAACTGGGTCTGGGAGCTCCAAAACCAACTACTATGATATTGCAATTAGCCGATAAATGCATTGCGTACCCTGAAGAAGTGATTGAAGATGTGTTGCTGCAAATTGGGAAATTCATCTTCCCAATGGACTTTATTATCCTAGATTATGAGGCTGATGAACAAGTTTCAATCATATTGGGACGACATCTCTTGGCTACAGGTGATGCAATTATTTAAAGTGAGAGGGAAAAATTATTATGAGAGAGGATAATGAGGAAGCAGTTTTTAATGTTTACAAGGAGATTCAACTCCCACGCCATTATGAGGAGCTTTCTATGATATCTATTATGAAGGTGGATGAGAAGCTTATAGATCTGAGCATATATCTAGACAATTCTCTGGAGAAAGCACCCATGTTGTTCGATAGCTTGGAGATTGATGTTGAGGTTGAGGAGATGATGCATATACTAGATATATCATGTTTGCACATGCATAGATTAACCCACTGTGAGCCCTTAAATAAACCAATCGGCCCGCCCCCTAAACCCTCGGTTGAGGAGGCCCCAAAATTAGAACTTCAACCCTTACCATCGCATCTTCATTATGCATATTTGGGAAGTTCTAAAACTTTATCTGTGATTGTTTCTTCTCATTTGTCCAACTTGTAGGAAGAAAAGTTGTTGAGGGTACTGAGGGAGCATAGGTGTGCCATTGGTTGGACAATGTCTGACATAAAAGGTATTAGCCCTGCATTCTGAATGCACAAAATACTTATGGAGGAGTGACACAAGCCTAGCATGTAACATCAATGCAGCCTAAATCCAATCATGAAAGAGGTGGTAAGAAAATAAGTGATTAAGTGGCTCGATGCAGTTATAGTATTTCCTATTTCTGATAGTAAGTAGGTAAGTTCTATCCAATGTGTACCTAAAAAGGGGGATATGACTGTTGTAGTGAATGAACAAAATGAATTAATTCTAACTAGGGCTGTGACTGGTTGGCGAATATACATAGATTATAGGAAGTTGAATAATACTATACGAAAACATCACTTCCCCCTCCCCTTCATTGATCAAATGCTTGACAGGTTAGCCGGGCAGGAATACTATTGTTTCATTGATGGCTATTCGGGGTATAATCAGATTGCTATTGCCCCAGAAGATTAAGAAAAGACCACTTTTATGTGCCCTTATGTCACTTATGCATTTAAGAAAATGCCTTTCGGGTTATGTAATGCACCTGTGACTTTTCAAAGGTGTATGATGGTTATTTTCACCGATATGGTGGAATAATTTGTGGATGTCTTTATGGATGATTTTTTGTGTTTGGTCCCTCTTTTGATGAATGCTTGACCAATCTTGCCAAAGTACTTGCTAGGTGTGAGGAGACTAATCTGGTACTTAATTGAGAAAAGTGCGATTTTATGGTACGTCAAGGTATAATGCTGGGACACAAGGTATCCATAGATGGACTTGAAGTTGACAAGGCTAAGGTGGAAGCAATTGAAAAGTTGCCACCACCAATTTCAGTGAAAGGAATTTGGAGTTTTCTGGGACATCCAGGTTTTTATCGTCGATTTATAAAGGATTTCTCAAATATTTCCTCTCCTTTGTGCAGGTTGTTAGAGAAGGATGTGCTGTTGAAGTTTGACGATGCTTATCTAAAGGCATTCAAGGAGCTGAAAAAGAAGTTAGTGAGTTTACCAATAATAGTGGCTCCTGACTGGAACAAGCCATTCGAGCTGATGTGTGACGCCAGTGATGGTGCAATTGGGGCCGTATTGGGCCAGATGAGGAGCAAAATATTTCACTCCATTTACTACGCAAGAAAGACTCTCACTCCTTCTCAAATAAATTATTCTGTGACAGAAAAGGAGTTGCTTGTTGTAGTATGGGCGTTCGATAAATTTCAAGCATATTTGGTTGGCACCAAAGTTATTATCTACACAGATCATGCAACCATCAGGTATACGTTCGAAAAGAAATATGCTAAACCAAGGCTAGTCCTTTGGGTTTTACTTTTAAAGGAATTTGACTTGGAGATCCGAGATTGTAAAGGAGTAGAGAATCAAGTGGCCGATCACTTATCCAGGTTAGAAACTCAAAATCATGTAGCTGCAGGAGATGTCATCAAGGAAAATTCCTGGATGAGCAATTGTTGGCCGATACTACTGGGGAGGTGCCATGGCATGCAGATTTTGTGAACTATCTGGCAAATGGAGAAATGCCGCCTGACCTTGAACCTCATGCTAAAAAGAAGTTCTTTGTGAGATGTGAGATCAAATGTGTGGGATAAGCCATTTCTGTTCAAATCTTGTGCCGATCAGTTAATGAGAAGATGTGTGCCCAAATATGAAATAAATGCTATCTTATATGAGTGGTCATGCGTCGCCTTATGGTGGTCATCATGTGGATGACAAAGCAGCAGCCAAGGTATTGCAAATGGGTTTCTATTGGCCTAGGTTGTTTAAAGATGCTCATGAGTTTGTGAGGAAGTGTGATAGGTGCCAGAAAATGGGAACAATTACAAAAAGGCATGAGATTCCATTACATTGTATTATGGAGGTTTAATTTTTTGATGTGTGGGAAATTAATTTCATGGGTCCGTTTCCCTCGTCCAATGGGTGCAAGTACATTTTGGTGGCCGTTGATTATGTGTTGAAGTGGGTGAAGGCCATTGCTCTTCCTACCAATGATGCCAAGGTTGTGGTTAACTTTGTGAAAAAGCATATCTTTACAAGGTTCGGCACTCCGAGAGTGATGATAAGTGATGGGGCACCCATTTTTTTAACAAGTTGTTGGACAATCTCTTAGCGAAATACGAGGTCAAACATAAGGTTGCGACCGCCTATCATCCTCAGACTAGTTGACAAGTTAAGGTGTCAAATAGAGAGATAAAGCAAATTCTAGAGAAGTCGGTTAATGCAAGTAGGAAAGATTGGGCTACAAAGCTTGATGATGCTCTATGGGCATACCAGATCGCCTACGAAACTCTAATCGGTGCTTCTCCTTACAAGCTAGTTTATGGGAAGGCATGCCATTTACCAGTGGAACTTGAGCACATGGCCTATTGTGCGATAAAGAAGCTGAATTTTAGCGCAGAATTAGCGGGTGAAAAACGATTGTTGAAATTGAATGAGCTTGATGAGTTTCGCTTGCATGCATATAAAGAAAAGACCAAGCTCTAGCATGATAAGCATATTCACCATCGCGAGTTCAAACCAGGCCAATTGGTTCTCTTGTTCAATTCGAGGTTGAGACTCTTTCCAGGGAAGGTCAAATCGTGATGGTCGGGCCCGTTTGAGGTAGTAAGAGTTACTCCACATTGTGCAATTGAGCTGCGCATCATATATGGGGAGAGAATGTTCTTAGTGAATGGACAAAGGGTAAAGCACTATTATGGATGTGACTTTGATCGTCAGAAGTCGAAGGTGTCACTTGCCAACGATTTGGCAAGATTCTGCGTCGTGCCGCGACGTTAAATCATGCTCTTGTTGGGAGGCTACCCATCTTAACTGCTTTCTTTTATTTTTATGATTTTAATATTATTTTTGGTAGTGTTTGTTTTTATTTTATAAGATTACAAGCATAGGAAACAAAACCATTGGAATAGTGCAAAAGCGAGCTAGATGGTGAGAACTAAGTGTGGGGTGCCCACACCAAGGACCAAGCACGGGGGAAGTCTGAGTACCTTGTGAACCGTGATTGCTTCGGCCTTTGGCTTTTCAGGGAATTTCTTGTCTACCCTCGTTATTGTTTTCGCTTTATTTGTGCATTGGGGACACTACACCCTTTTTAGTGTGTGGTGGGGGACTGTTAGATTATAGTGGTATAGTTGTATTAATATTAACTTCTTGTCTTTAATTTTTGGCTTCTTGTTTTTATTTTCATGTTAGTAGAATTAGTAGTGTGGTATTTTAATACTAGTTTTAGTAGCTTTTATCAAAAAAGAAAAATTCAAAAACATCAGAAAAATTGTGGATTTTTCCCGGCGATGGATCTCTTGGACAACATTCTTGGGGGATTAAGGTCCAATGAAAAATTCAAAAATATTTTCTTTCTTTTTAGTTAGTCGTAGGTAGGTAATAATCCCCTTGGTTTTTCTTTGGACATCGGTTCTTTTCCAAGGGATGTATCTTGAACCGGGTATTTTTATCTTCTTTTTTAGGAAATAAAAGGAAGAAGACTTGATTGCTCCTATGTGCCTTTTGACTTGTTTGATGTTAGCATACTTAGGCCTTAGCATGCAGATTACCTCCCTAATATGTTTTGACGAAAATGAATGCCGTAGAAGAATTGAACAACCTGTTTATGACGCCTTCTCTTAGTTTCTTGACTCATTGTTCATGTATTGCTTAATATTTCTTTACTAAGTGATTACCTTCTTTGACTTGAGATTTGGAATGGAACCGTACTGAATGGGTCATGTGCATTGTATGATGTGAGGTCTTGATTGTATTTTGTGCTACCCTGTGTTAGTCTAGAACTTACCCCGTGTGTTAGTTGAAGCAAAATTATTAATCTCGTAAGTCTAGGAGATAATGTAGGTGTTTCTTTGATTGTTCATTGAGCTTTTATGCCACCACCAATAAAATTATCCTTATATAACCCAGTTGAGCCTATAAACCTTATCTTTAGCACCCATATTACAAGCCGAATACCATTTTATTTTTAGTTGAACCTTTGCCTCCGAAATCGCTTAAGTCGCTGAAGAATAAGGTGAGAATTGGGGTAGCTTTTGAGTGGAACCATAGAAAGTCTAAAGGGTGCACACATGTTCTGAAAGATCATTAGCCAGACACACTTTAATTTTATGGAGTGTTGAAAAACAAATTAAAAACAATATATAAAAAGAGAAAAAATAAAAATAGAAAATATTCTCCTATCCTTGTTGATTAGAGCTAGTAAATGTATAGATGTGTTTAAAGAGAAAGGGCTAAATTGTGTATGGTTTCATGGCATGACTCGAGTTGGTCATGAAAAGTGTGCAATTGAAAGTTAAATATAGTGTATTAAAGTGCTTAGGAGGGTTAGTCACTATACCAAAATATATCCTACCCGTCCTTTAGCCTCCATTACAAGCTGTAAAGACCTAATTGATCCTAGACTTCGCGAGATTAGATTAGTAGAGATATACACTAGTGGCAAGTCTATGGTATGACTGCGGGATGCACACGAATTTCTTTGTGAGAGTGAGTGGTTCTTTGTTCGTGTATGCGATGTCCTTAAATTATATTTGAATGCACATTTGAATGTGTGGATGGAATGCTCTCTTATCTTTTGGTGAGGCGCATGGTTCCATGACGGATAAGTGACGTTATTAAACATCTCCTGTTGAGTGAGTGAACAAGTTGAGAGTGCTTATTGGTGATGAGTTGGTCATTGAGGTTGGGTGGTTATGGCTAGTTGTTTGAGTGTTTTAAATTGTTTACCACTATTCAGGCATGAGAAAGTTGGGAAAGGTACTAATGCGTATGTGATGGCTTAATTGTTGATATCAACCAAGGTCATAGGTGTAGTGTGTTAAATTGCCAAATGTTTCTCCGTTGTATGATGTCTAGCGTTGCATTGTTTGATTAGCAAGGTTTTAGGTTGCTTGAGGACGAGCAATAATTTAAGTGTGGGGTGGTGATGTCTGGTTAGAAATCCATATATTTGCATGTAATTTGCCTTGCATTATGCATTGATCTTGTTAACTTTTGTGTGAATATTTGTGATTCGAGACTAATAATAGTATTTATATGTGTAAGAGTCAATTGAATGTGATTTAGAAAGTTTGCATGCAAAGTGAAGTAAAAACGAAAGAATCTGGAGGAAGTATAAGTTTGGTGACCAAGTTCGCGCTAGGAACTAACCAAAATGCCAAGGGTAGTGGAGCACAAAAGTGGAAAACGTTTGGTTCCAGGTTGGCGCCAGGAACTAACCAAAACACTGTTGACAATAGGCTAAAAAGTTCAATGTCTAGTTTCTCGCCAGGCACGAAGCGTGACGCCCAAGGGACGATTTTGTCCTAATTCGACTGGGACTTGGGGATTTTAACCCTACACGTCCCCAACATGTATAAAAGGGGTTCTAAAATTATTTTTTGAGAGGTTGGACATTATTTGGAGGCGAGAACATCACGCGGAATGACTTTTGGAGGAGAAAATCATCGAGTTCTTCATTCCTTCATCTTTTCTTTGTAATTTATTTATGCAAAATACTTGGAAAATTGTTACTACGAACAAGAGTGACTAAGCACTCTAGTTTCTAGGGTTGTGGTTGACATGATTATTAACGTTTACTAATTACATCTTCGTTAATTCGGATTATCATCTTGTGGTTGTTTCTTTAATTCTAGTTTTAACTTGTCACTTGTTGTAGCTACCAACTCACCCTACTATCTATTCTATGCATGGGAATGTCATGTTTAGATTAGAGTAGAATTCTTGTTTTTAAACCCGTTGCTTGGGGAACGATTTTGCGGTCATGATAGGACTATACCTAATAGCCTTGCTTAGTTGAATACCGTATTATATTTGTTCATGATAGACTCAATACCATAGGGATATTGGATTGATATATTGTGGATAGGAGAATAGTATTGTGGGAACATGCTATTCATATAAACGATCCGGTCAATTAGCAACCATAGATAATCTTGATCAACGAGTGTGATTATTGAACTTAATAGGATTGATAAACCGACCACAACCCTGGAATATTCATCTGCTCTGAGTAAAATCCAAAGACACACGTTTGCATCCTTGATAAATTCGCTAATTACTTTTTTTTTATTTTTGCAAAAGTAGTTTATAGAAACACAACATTTTTAATTATCTTCGACAATTAATTGATTTAAGTTAGCTTAGTTAACGATTAATCTATGTCTCTATGGGTTCGACATTCTAATTTTAAGTCACTTTATTTCTTGACGGCCACATATACTTGCGTGTACTTGGAAAACCAACAACGATTCTTGGATTTGATATAATTTGGGGTGAAAAGAGCATTTCAATAAGTTTGAATAATGTACTTGGACTTGTTGGCATGATCTCATGGGGTCCCAAGGGGCTAGGGTGAGTTCCGGGGTGGTTTCAGATCATTTTAAACCACTTTGAGATGGCTGATGTTCTTGTGTTCTGATGTCCTTCGCATTCGCGGTCAAAGGGATGCATTCGCACAGAGTAATTTGGTTACCAGGGGTTTAGTGCATTCCCTTCATGACTAGAAAGACTCATTCGTGAAAGATGTTTTGTTGGTTGTGTTCGCGATGCAGAAGTCGCGTTCGCGGAGCCTTGTTTGTCATGCGGGTTTTTGGTTATTGCGTTCGCGTGGGGAGCGTCTCATTCGTGAAGGCCCGACCAGTGTGAAAACTTTCGCGTTCGTGGGGGAGTCTTCACGTTCGTGAAGCACAACTGGATTTGGAGGGAGATTGACCTTCGCGATCGCAAGGGTACTACCGCAATCGCGTAGGGTATAGTTGGGCAATGCATATAAGTTGTTAATTTTGGGACTTTGAGTTCATTTTATCATATTTTGAGATTGGGAGCTCGGATTGAAGCGATTGTTTAGACGATTTTCACATACTTGAATTGGGTAAGTGTTCTCATACTTTGGTCACGAGCCACATTGCAAGATAATTTGAGAAGCAAAATATAAAACTGAATAGAAACTAACACTGACTAAACATCAATATGAAGCTGGGCCGGCAAGGCCGTCCTAACTACTACAACTGACAAACCAACAAAATATATATACAAGGCTTACAAAACCAACATACTGTACTAACTGACAGGTTATGTCTACAAGCCTCTACTGATGGATATACTATAATCAGAATATGGCCCCGACCTATCCATAGCCTGTATACATATATACACAAGATGTACACAAAACTTCTAGACCCGGCAACTCCGAAGGATGTGGAGCTTATCGATAAAGCTGAACTCTGGCAACACCTACTGAGGAGGTCTACCCGTCTGTCTGTCTGAACCTGCATGCATAAAATGCAGCGTTCCCAGAAAAAGAGACGTCAGTATGAAATAATGTACCGAGTATGCAAGGCAATAAAATAAGTGAAAACTGAAACTGAACTGATAATATAATAACTGAAGTAACTGGGAGTCAAGATAATCTGATGATATTCTTACCTNATCTGCTCTGAGTAAAATCCAAAGACACACGTTTGCATCCTTGATAAATTCGCTAATTACTTTTGTTTTATTTTTGCAAAAGTAGTTTATAGAAACACAACATTTTTAATTATCTTCGACAATTAATTGATTTAAGTTAGCTTAGTTAACGATTAATCTATGTCTCTATGGGTTCGACATTCGAATTTTAAGTCACTTTATTTCTTGACGGCCACATATACTTGCGTGTACTTGGAAAACCAACAA
>AWOL01S0094680.1:0-17966 GCA_000715115.1 Nicotiana otophora | reverse complement strand
TATATATATATACGGAATACGGTAGGGCGAACGAAAAGGTCACATACTATCTAACTATACATGACTTTCTACAAACCTCTATTAGAGTGTACAACTGTATAAAAAACGGGACTGGGCCCCGTCATACCTATATATGTATGCAAACATATCGTACCAAAACTCAAAGCAGTTCCGGATCAAATGGAGCACACCAACTCTCGCTGATCAAGGATCCTAAGAAGGGGGACCGTCAGCCTGTCTACTTGCACTCGCGGGCATGAAACACAGCGTCCCCAGGCAAAAAAGGACGTCAGTACGAATAATGTACTGAGTATGTAAAGCATGAAAATCAGTACATAAAAGACATACATAAAACATGGGGTAAATAATTCCACCTGTGAGTCTAAATAACTTTGTAAATCCTGAAACATTTATAATATCATGCACGTGCGTGTAAATGTCATATCATGCATAGGTATAGGTGTACATAACATCATCAAGCCTCTGAGGGCATCCCATCGTATCATCTCGGCTACTATGGGAAAAATCATCAACATATACCGGCTAATCATATCCCATATACATATAATATATGCGTATATAACGCGTTCTGGTCATGGGTCAATTTACATGTATAAATGCATGAAATGCATAAGAAATACGTTAATAAGATTTCTCGAATATCATAAAATCAATATGCCTTTCGGACAAACTTTATCAAATACGTATGTTTTTTAGACCCATGAATAGAGGATATAATAGTAATTCACATAGGGAATCAAGAATATAGACACCCCTAGTATTTCTATGAATAGAGTCATTTATGAAAGTTGCGTATTTTGCTCGTTTCGTTTGTATCATTTGGATCATGCCAAAAAAAAAGTACGGATAGCCTTAACATACCTCAAGTTGTCAATGCAAGTCAACAACAAGCTTATGACAACTAGCATGCCAACCCTATAACAAAGAAATATGTGTACAATTTAGATGGCGGTAGTATATTACGTATCTTGAATAAGAAAAACTTGATTTTGGTTCCTGAATAAGAGTTATAGATCTATGAAATTGCTTTTTAGAAAGTCTTGGATCACTTAAAACGGAGCTCTATACAAAATGGTATGAAGAAAATACTAATAGTTGTCTAGTGTAAAAACTGGTTTAGTAACTTACCACAAAAGAGATGAGCAACTTAAGCTTCACTAAGAACGAGATTTGCTGGTTAGTTTAGTGGAGATTTATGATGGTTTTCATGAAGTTTTCAGGTGATAATAAAGAGAGAGGGTAAGGGTTTTCTTTGTCTTGAAAGAATGAAATATGAGAGAGGGTTACGGAAAATCAAGTCAACCAAAGTAATATGTGAACTTTGGATAAATATGAAAAATGCGGCTACCCAACCTACTAAATATATTTAGATAAATACAAAAGGGTGGCATCCCAAAACCTTAATTATATAATGTATTTAATAACAATTCATTAAAATAATATTAAGTGTTACACATAGTAACACCATGAAACTTCTTTGTCAATATTAACACAACCTAAAGTAAGAATTTTCATATATTGTCAATTTCACGTTTAGGAAGTGTGAAGTAAAATATCTCCTCATATTAAAAATGCTAAATCGAGAATGTAAATATTAATAAAAATTTGGGGTGTTACAACAAGACCACCTCCATATCCGTGGCAGAGGAGACACCCCGAGCGATAAAGAAGCTCCTTGAGGCTTGGCTAACTAATACATTGACCAATGTCCTCCATAAGCTCGTTCAGGATGTGGTCATAGTAAATGCGAGAACATGTGCTGCACCATCAGTGGACGAGCAACGTGATCAACCTCCTCCACCCACGACGACAGGTATTACTCACAGTGTTGTTAACAATGCAGGTGACGACGTTTTCACTGCCATTCTGAAAAGCATGGAGGAAATGGAAAAAGAAAACAAGACACTTCGAGATCAAATGATAGAGCACCAAGAAATGGTCGATAAAATATCAGTCGCCCCTAAGTTATTGCCGAAGAGAGATGCAAGTCGGTTCGTCGAGCAGCCGTACAGCGATAGCGCTGCCTCACATGACATACCAAAGACCTTTAAAATGTCGTCTTATCTAAAAATATACGATGGCACAACCAACCCCAAAGATCATGTGATCAATTATGTCACCGTCGTGAAAGGCAATGATCTCATCAAAGAACAAGCATCCTCCATTTTGCTAAAGAAATTCGGTGAAACCCTTTCAGTGCATTAACCTGGTACTCGCAAATGCCAGTATGTTCCATCAAAATCTTTGAGGAAATGGCCGATATGTTTGTGACGGCCCATGCTGGGACCAAGAAGGCTGAGGCAAGAGTGAATGATATCTTTGCTCTCAAACAGTCCCCGGGAGAGGGACTGAGGGACTTCCTCGCCCGTTTTAACCGAGTGAGAATAACTTTGCCCACTGTATCAGAAGGAATGGCGGCAACTTCTTTTCAAAATAGGCTGAACAAAAATGGTTCAAGAGCGACAAGAAAATTATTAAGTTAGCTTATGAAATACCCCCCAGCAACTTGGGACGAAATACATAATGCATACTATGCCGAAGTACGAGCAGGCGAAAACGACCTCAATGGGTCGACTCATTGACTGACCTTAGTACAAGTAGAATCTAGAAAAGATAGGAGACGCGACATCGGAAGAGATCTTGCGACTTCACGGCCGAACCGGGAACGACATCTCCCATATGTCATAACTACCATTGTATCCTCACCTCGCCATGAAGAAGGCGCACCCTGATCAAGAACAGAGATTCACCGGAATGAAAGAGGTATGTCCCATTTATTATCCGTTCACAATTTTTACGTGTCACCTACAGAATTCGTCTACACCTTGGAGAAGCTCGGACCAAAGGTAAAGTGGCCGCAAAAAATAAGGTCAGACCCGAATACCAGAAAATCAGACGCCCTCTGCGATTTCCATCAAGAGCGAGGACACAAAACTGAAGATTGCATCGCCCTAAGACAGGAGGTCGTAAACATGCTGCGATAGGGACAGCTCAAAGAATTGCTGAGCAATCGGGGAAGAACCAACTTTTCTAGGGGACGCGACCAACACCAAGGGCCGCCGAAGCCACCCTCGCCAGCCCACACCATCCGCATGATCATCGACGGAGGAGACGACGCTTCCATCAATAACGTGAATTTCACCACGACCCATAAGCTCAAACGGTACATCACCCACGAACGGTATAATGAACTCGAAGAAAGTATCATCTTCGATAAGTCAGATACCGGCGGTTTGACATTCCCTTACTATAACACTCTTGTTATTACTTTACGAATTTTGGATACCGATGTAAGACGGATTATGGTAGATGACGGGAGCGACATATGTATTATCCATCCCTAAGTACTCACACAAATGAAACTCGAGGACAAGATAATACCACGCTGCATCACACTAACATGATTTAACAATGCAGTTGAACGAACATCTGGGGAGATCACACTCCCTATCCTGGCGGGTGGCATCACGCTAGAAACCACATTCCACGTCATGTACCAGGACACGACATACAACGCCATAATAGGGCGACTGTGGATATACACCATGAGGGCCATACCCTCCAGCTTGTACCAAGTCATCAAATTCCCAACTTTATGGGGCATATTCAGCATAAGCGGGGAACAACACACATCCCAAGAGTGCTACCACATCGCCCTAGACTGCATGGTCACCCAATAAATGAGAGACAAAGAGAAAGAAGCATAGAAATCAACATGGTCGAGGTCGGTAGGCGACGACATCAAGGACGTCATCAGACACCCCGATATGGCCGAGGCCATAGGATCGACCTAGAGGACCTCGACCCCGTTCAATTAGACGTCAACGACCACAACAAGAAAGCTTACATCGACTACAAACTCTAAGAACCGTGTAAGTTTCGCAAATTTCTAATTGCTAACGCGGACTTATTTGTTTGTAGCCATGTGGATATGCCAGGTATCCCAACGCAGATCACCACATACAGATTGAACATCGATCCACTCTACCCCCGGTAAGGCAGGTTCGGCATAAGTTCAATTCCATAATCAATGACGCGGTGTGCGAAGAAGTCGAAAAATTATTGGAAAATGGCTTTGTCAGAGAGTCCAAGTACTCCCAATGGGGCGCCAACGTGGTCATAGTGAAAAGGAAAAACAACAATTGGTGAATGTGCGTAGATTTCACCGACCTGAATAAGGCTTGCCCCAATGACTCGTTTCCACTACCTCAAATCGACCAACTCATCGATCCGACAATCGGACATGAGTTGCTGAGTTTCTTGGATGCCTACTCGAGCTACAACTATATCCTTATGGAGGAAGGGGACCAGGAAAAGACTACCTTCATCACCCACCAGTGGACGTACTGCTACAGGGTCATGTTTTTCAGACTAAAAAATACGGGGGCAACTTACCAAAGGATGGTGATGAAGATGTTCAAAGAAAAACTCAGAAAAACGATGGAGGTATACATTGACGACATACTGGTAAAGTTCAAAAAGAAAGAAGATCACATCGACCATTTAAGAGAAGCCTTCGGCATACTCAGGCAATACGGTATGAAATTGAACCCTGAAAAGTGTGTATTCAGCGTGGCCTCAGGAAAATTCTTGGGTTTCCTAGTATCGCAGCGGGGTAGCGAGGTCAATTCCGACCAAATAAAAGCCATAGAGAGTATACCAGAGCACTTGACCACCAAAAAGCAAGTCCAGAAACTAACCGCCCGCATTGTCGCTCTGTCAAAGTTCATCTCACGATCCTCCGATAGGTGCCACAAGTTCTTCGACGTACTCAAAAAGGAGAACGACCCCCAATGACCCCTGAGTGCGTCCAGGCACTGAAGGAGTTAAAAGTATACCTGTCCTCGCCACCGTTTCTCTCAAAACTAGAACTAGGATAGCCTTTCCTCATCTATCTCGCGTGTCTGAAGTAGCTATGAGCGTAGTCTTAGTCCAAGAAAATAAAGGTACGCAATCTCCCATCTATTACATTAGCAAGACACTAGTCGACGCCGAGACGAGGTACCCTCACCTTGAAAAACTGCCTCTGGCCTTGGTCGTAGCTTCACGGAAGCTTAGACCGTATTTCTCATGCTACCCCATCTTGGTCATCACAACTTTCTCCTTAAGAAGCATTTTATACAAAACCCGAACTTTCGGGGAGATTGGCCAAATGGGCCATCGAACTAAGCGAGAATAATATTACATATCGACCGCAAACGGTAATAAAGTCTTAGTTCCTCGCCAACTTCATCGCCGACTTCAGTGCGCATATACTGTCCGAAGTCTAAAAGGAAGTCGTCCATGCTTCTTCCTAAATACACAATCTCTGGGTCCTATACACCGACGATGCATCTAACGCATCAGGGTCCGGGATGGGACTCATACTCGAAGTCCTCACAAGCGAAGTTATTCGACATTCCATAAGGTACCCTGACATGACTAACAACGAGGCCGAGTATGAGGTTGTAATTATAGGACTAAGACTAGCACTCAAATATGGGGCGAAGCGGCTAAGGCTGCGTTGCGATTCTCAGCTCGTGGTCAACCAAGTCACAAGGACTTTCCAAATCAAGGATCAAAGGTTACAAAAATGCCATACTGAAATCTGCATACTACTACCCGAGTTCGACGAATTTCCACTCGACCAGATGCCCCGAGCGTAGAATATCGAGGAGGACGGCCACGCCAAATTAGTAGCAGCCACCAAAAACATCACAACCAGAGACCAAATTATGGTCCACCTCCTCAACTTGTTGATAGACCAAATCGAGATAAGAACCATAAACCTAACTTGGAACTGGTGCAATCGTATTATTACATATTTACTGGACGACATACTCCCAAGTGATAAAAAAGAGGCCAATAAGTTGCGAATGCAAGTGGCCAGGTACAACATCGTTCACAACGACCTATATAAAAGGACATATGGCGCCCCCCTAGCGAAATGCTTGGGCCCAAATCAGACGCGGCGCGTGCTTGAAGAAGTACACGAGGGCCACTGTGAAGCTCACTCTAGCTATCGAGCTTTGGTTAGGTGCCTCATACGAGCAAGATACTACTGGACCACCATGAAAAAGAAGACCGTAGATTGTGAAAAGATGTGAGCAATACCAGAAATACGCCCCCAATGATTCACCAAGCAGGCGAACACCTACACTCAGTAGTTTCCCCTTGGTCGTTCATCAAATGGGGAATGGATATCGTGGGCCCCCTCCCGGCCAGACGAGGCAATGTACGATTTCTCTTGGCTTTAACTGATTATTTCTCTAAATGGGTGAAAGCATGAGCATTCGCCCAAATACGTGAACAAGAAGTAATCATCTTCATATGGAAGAACATCGTATGCCGTTTTGGTCTCCCCAAAGAAATCAGCTGCGACAACGGACCCCAATTTGCAGGAAAGAAGGTCGCCAACTTTTTTGAAAAATGGTACATCAAAAGAATACTATCAACGCCTTACTAACCCGTGGGTAATGGTCAAGCGGTGTCCTCCAACAAGACAATATTGAACATTATGAAAAAGAAACTCGAAGAATGCAAAGGACTATGGCCAGAGATATTACCAAAAGTACCGTGGGCCTACCGAACAATGCCAAAAACGAGCACAGGGGAAACGTCATACTCATTAGTCTATGGGACTGACACAGTAATACTAGTCGAGATCGGGGAGCCCAGTCTAAGATACTTTCGCGAAAGCGAACCCAGAACGATGAAAGTATAAGGAAGGAACTCGACGAATTCGAGGAACGAAGAGATATGGCCTATGTGAGAATGGTCTCCCAAAAGCAGCAAGCAGAATGATACTATAACAAAATAGCAAAGATCAGACCACTTAAAGTCGGGGACTAGGTGCTGAAAGCCAAAACACAAGCAAGTAAAGATCCACGGGAAGGCAAACTAGGAACAAACTGGGATGACCCCTATAAAATCACGGCAACGACAAGCAAATGATCATTCATACTAGAAACAATGGAAGTAAAGCGACCACCAAACAACTGGAACATTACACACCTCAAGTATTTCAACTTTTAAAGGACGGGGTCTCTAAAGTCACACTCTTTTCCCTCGCTTGAGTTTTGTCCCAATTGGGTTTTCTCGAGGAGATTTTTAACAAGGCGAGGATGGGGATACTTCATGTTGAGGAGCGCACAGACGAGGGCACTGGACGGCTAGTTCATTTCTCGATCTCTCATTATTTTTCTAGTTCGATCAATGAATGGACTAGATAGACTGGGGTTGGGACTGAACTACTATCCAACACCCGGAAAATATGTAAATATCTCCAAGAATATGAATAAAAAGAAAAAGTACGTGAAATTTATTCCCGCTCTCCCCAAGTAAAGGTTACGTTCGACCTCGTTCGAATTAACACCTATCCAGCCCACAACCCCATTTAATTAAAGGTTACATTCGACCTCGTTCAAATTAACACCTATCTGGCCCACGCCCCCATTTAATTAAAGGTTACATTCGAACTCGTTTGAATTAACACCTATCCAGCCCGCGATCCTATTTAATTAAAGGTTACATTCGACCTCGTTCGAATTAACACTTATCCGGCCCACAGCTCTATTTAATAAAAGGTTACATTCGATCTCACTCTAATTAACACATATCCGACCCACGGCCCCATTTAATTAAAGGTTACATTCGACCTCATTCGAATTAATACCTATCCAACCCACTGCCCATTTAATTAAAGGTTACATTCGACCTCGTTCGAATTAACACTTATATGGCCCACAGCCCCATCTAATTAAAGGTTACATTCGACCTCGTTCGAATTAACACATATCTGGCCCTCGAACCCATTTAATTAAAGGTTACATTTGACCACATTCGAATTAACACTTATTCGGCCCACAACCTCAATTAATTAAAGGTTACATTCGACCTCGTTCAAATTAACACCAATCCGGCCCACGACCCCATTTAATTAAAGGTTACATTCAACCTCATTCAAGTTAACATCTACTCGTCCCACGACCTCAATTAATTAAAGGTTACATTCGGCCTCGTTCGAATTAAGGCTACTTTCAACATCGTTCAGTCTACTCGAACAAATGTATTACGACAAAGGCAACCAAACAACAAAATCAGAAAAACACACAAACCCGAACAAAGAAAAGAAATTAGGTACGAAAAACAAACTAACACTTCATACTATAGAATATTATTTACAAAGGTTGCGCGCCTACAAATAAAAAAGTACACACAAATCTGCGCCTAAACCAAAAAGAACAACTAATCACTGTCTGACCCAGCAACGCCACCATCTTGGTCGCCCAGACCATCTCCACCTACCTCCTCTCCATCGCCATCGCCATTTCCATCACCAACGGAATATCCATCCTCATATTAGGCATCATGTTTGATCCGATCCATGCCCGCAACCTCCTCGTCATCACCGGCTTTCGGTGTAGCGGGGTCATAGCCATAAGCGAACCGAGCTTTACGTGCCTTAGCACGAGCGTCCTTGAAGTCAGCTTCAGAAACAACCCCCATCTCAGGTCCTTGAATATATTCAGCTGGGCCTCAACATGGATCCATTCCACGTACAAATCTCGCGGAACCTCATGAAAAGCAGAAGTGCGGGACGAGGATGGCTGAGCCAACAATTGCACCTTTTCAGCCTCTGGAACTGCGACTCGATCACCAAGGCTTGAAGCCTCTTTCTACATCTCTCCTATTCGCTCATCCAGCCGCTTCTCCCTGAGCCTGGCCGTCTCCAAAGCACTCTCCTGCTCAGAAAGAAGAACACATATCATAATTGTGAAAGCCTCTGCCTTCCTCGAAGCTGACAACTGGACTAACTCCGCTTTCTCTTAGCCCGCCACCTTATCAGCAACCTCACCACTTAGAGCATCTACTTTGCGTTGACACTTCTCGATCTCAGTGCACAATGAAACCACCTGGGCTTGAAGACCGGTGCATTAAGCATCCACCTCATTGCTCACCTCGAATTCCTCTTCTTTGTCCCTCAACGCCCCCTTGAGTTCACTACATTTTCCAATTACTCTCATCAATTCGTCATCCTTCTCCTTCAATTCACTTCGGAGAGTCTGGAAAGTGTCGCTTCCATCGAACCGCCTGCAGATCTCGTGGTGTTTATCACGGTATTCGCGATATTTCTGCTCCATCTTCTGGAAAATGGCCTTACGCCTCTCCTATCGGCGGGCACTCTCGATCTCCAAGATCACGGTCTGAAAGAAAGACATAAAGAGTAAGAACAAAAAGCTGGACTCGACATAAAAAATGAAGTAAACATAAAACACGGAGAAAGATCAAAGGCTTACCCTAAGAGCGATATTGATAACAAATTTTACCCTCATATTTTCAATATATATATATATATATATCTTCACAATAGCGCATATGCATCATCATTTGATTTACAAGCATACACGAGTATTTTTCATACTCTTTCCTAATTCTAAAGACTTTAAATCAATTTATTTATGTATTTTTATTATATAAATATCCAATAATTACCCTACAAATTATTTTTATGATGATTTAATCATCGAAACTTATTATTTATACCAATATGAGATTTTAAATATTTTCAGTGCATTTATCATAATTACATTTGCATTTTGTAGGGGCCAATTTGCATATTTTGCAATACTAGCCCATATGCATATATAATTATATTATTCATACAGAAAATGACTTTTTATATTTTTATAATGTTAAGTAATTATTGTTAATCATTTTCATGAACAAATAATATTTTTATTACTTATTAATTATTTTATAAATTATTTATTTGTTAAACAGTGGGTATTTAAAATCTAGCCCTAAAATCCCGTATTTTCGGATTTAACCCAACACGCTTACACCAGCCCAATACCCTTGGCCCAAGACCCATTAGCCCAATTCCCGTACCGATTTAAACACCCGACCCAGGACCCCTTTAAATCGTGATCGTTGATCTCTAAGATCAACGGTCCACGTTACACCTTCCCCTTTAAACCAACCTAAACCCCTAACCCTAATCATTTGATACCACCTCGCCCTCCTAGAATTCTCTCGTCTCTCATCTCTCATGAACCCTAGCCGTCGTTCCTATCAATCCCCCCCCCAATCCGGCCCCAAAACGGAATCCACCATGGATTCCCTTACCTTATTTACCTCTCCTCACCACTGTCCACTCGTCTATGATCTTACTTAGTTGCTTGCCTAACATGGCAAGCAAATCTTGCCAAAATCGAACCAAATCGGTTCAGACCTCTAATTTTTGTGGCTATTCCGACTATGTTCATTATTTATTCTTTGTGAGTAACGAATATTCTTCATATCTGTTGATGATTTTTACCTACCCCAAATTAGGGTTTTCAAACACTTTCAATTGGACCAAAATAGGTTATTTTGTGCTATTTTTACTTTATTTTCCACTAATTTCACACTTTTCCTAAAAGGGTTTGAAACTTTCTCCTTTTTCTTACCGATTCTGGTGAATCTTTCCTTTCTGTGTTCGATTACTTTCTTTCCTTATGTTTTTTCTGATTTTTAATTTAATATTTATTTAAATATTCTGAATAATTTTTGTTTTGGTATTATTTGTATTTCCTTTAATATTTTCTTAAATATTCTGAATAATTTTTGTTTCGATATTATTTGTGTGTCCTTTAAAGTCTGCCTTAATAAGTCTGAATGATTTGTATTTTGGTATGTATGTGTATTTACCTTAAATATTCTGAATAATCTCAGATGTTTCTCTGATTTGTTGAATCCCTTGATTTGTGCCCTAAATTACCTATAACTGATTCTGAAATATTTTCTTGCATATGACTAATTTGTTTCCATGTTTATGTGCTGATTTCTATCACTATATATACTCTTCCTCCATCCCCTTTTAAAATGACCTTCGACTACTTTCTGAACTCACTATATACTACTAGACCTAAGGTTATTCTGATTTTGCATTCTATACTCTAACTTTGGCCGGTTGGAAGCCAAAGCTAGTCAGCTCTGAAATCTTGCTATATACTGTGGACTTCCATACTTTGTGCATTTTTCTCACTTAACTGGTGAGTCACCTAACTTTTGCACTTTCATTCTTACATGTCTCTGATTTGTATATGTGATTACTACTGAATTTGTTATTCAATATGCTTTGGAAGGGTGTTTAAGTATAGCTCTATCAAATCTGTATGTCTTAGTCCCTTTAACACTTAATTGCTCATAATGCTACATGTGCTGAAGTTATTGGAACTTATTTAAGGTTTATCCAGTTAGTGTATCAATCCTTGAATGCCTATGAACATGTTTATCCCCTTAACCTGAATCCTTGCAGTGAATGCCTCACATTTGTGACTATTATTACTAGTTATAATCTGCCTCTTTGCTATTGTATTAACATGATCACTCTATCCCACACCCTCTCTAGTGTTTGTTTGTAATTTGGAATAGTTGTCTCATCATGTTCGAATTGTTGCTTTATCCTTTGATACAAACTGGATCATCTTTGGTTAGATCATTATAACAAAGTTACCTGCTACTTAACATGATTTTACTGAGTGTGTATGTCTTGACTTATGACTGTAAGCATGATGCCCTCCCCCATCTATAATGTTGTTCTGGTTTTCTTGATAATAACACTAGGTTATGTACTTAACATGATTCAGCATGCTTTAACTCATTCTACACCTATGACTTTGCCAAACTTGCAAACATGTTCTTTGCCAACTTTTAGCATGTGACTGCTACTGTGCTGAGTTTGAAACCTGTTTATCAGTTTCATTAAACCAGTTCTTTTTTTTAAAGTTCTATTTAAGTGTCTACTTGTTGACTCAATTTGGTCATGTCTGCTTAAATCCTCAATTCCTGCCTTTTCAATTTTGGTCTTTCTTTCTCAGTCACCTAAGCTATTTTAAATCCTATTCTTAGCCAATGCTGCCCAAGTTCTGTCCTTTGGCCTCCCTAGTGTGAGCACTGCTCAGGGTTCATTAGAGACCTTGTGAACTCTGACACACTGGGATATGGTCCCTAATCCCTCCTCTGAACTATTCTTGTTAACCACCCTAGTGTGAGCACTGCCCTGAGTTCTTGAAGCCCTTAGGAACTCTGTCACACTAGGGTCTTGGTTCTATATGCTCAACTCTATCTTGTGCTCACTAAGTGAATCATTCAATTCTTGGCTGATATATGTCTATGAGTGTGTAACTTGGAGACTGTTGTGATTTGTGAGAATAAAGGCCAGGCCTGTCCAGGTGTATTTTGGGCCTGCTGTAGGCTACCTATAGTTATTCTCCTATGTAATTCATGCTATTCATTCTGGGTCTGTAATAATTATTGTAATAACATTTGGGGTATTAGTGAAATTAGGAAAGGGATTTGTATCTTATATTTGCAATAAATAAGGTAGAAATCCTGCCTATAGGTTCAATAATGTGTGTTTAGTTATTGTGTGTTAGAAATCATGCCTATAGGTATCCTATTGTGTTCAATCATTATATGTTAGCAATCCTGCCTATGGTTTTAATACTTGGTTCAATTGTGTTCTATTTCTGATTTTCAAAAACCATGCCTATAGAGAATTGCATGATTCAATATGCGTTTACATGCTGCCCTATTTCACAAATTGTAGAGATCATGTCTATATGATCTAAAATCGGATTAAATTGTAGAAAGCATGCCTATAGGTCCGAATCAGTTTAATTATCATCTTGCTCATTTATTCAGGAGTTCTCGACAGTGTGTCATTATTATCACTAGACAATATGCCTGTAGGACTAAATAAGTAATTTTGAATATCCTTACGTGATTACCATTATTTATTATTGAGTAGAATACCTAGTCATCATACATATAGGTTTAATCCCCTTATGCTTAAAATCAATAGGCAAATTATGTAAGTTTCTGAAAATTGTATTTAGGAAATGGCTTTGGCGTGTAGCTGTCTGCTCATTAACTTGGTATCACATAGAGATCCTGCCTATAGGATTCTGCAAGCTTAACTCATTAAAACCTATCAATGTTAATCAGTTTGGCGTGCATTTGTTGTCTAAATGTGGAGGCTAACTTGAGCCCTTATTGCTTATATGTGAAAGTCCTAAATGTTTTGTTTGTCGCCTAGTATTTTCCCTTTTGAGCAACCTAAGTTAAGGTCTAGAACCACCCTGAAATAAAGGTCCAAATACCTCCTGGACCATAAGCATGGGACGGGTAGTGTACACATAGAGTACAACTTAGAATTGACTAGTGCGCTTTAGGTAAATAATTTAAAGACAGTAATCAGGTAGCAGGAGATGATAGTCTGTGCCCGCTTAATAATATGAGTAACACCCCATCTTTAGGGAGTTACGAAGTATTATTTATGTTGCACGGGGTGATCCTTTAGGCTAAAAAACTTAGGACTCCCCTTCCCCACCCACCTTTGTTTAAAGTTAATCATTTTATTTGCCCAAATTGCTTCCCTTCTCTTAGACTAATTCATATAATTCGAGTTCGACTGGGACGCACAGAAAAGCCCTGTCGCAAGAGTAGTCGATGATCGAGCAGACCTCACCGCAGTAGAAAGAACATAAGCGGCCTTCCTCCTACGGAATGCCATAGCAGGATCTTTCTGCCTTCTCAAAGGTCCCCAGGCTAAAAAAGAAAAATTAGAAGATCGTCACTTCCCGCACAAAACTATGACGAGCAGACAACCACGAGGTCGAAATAGTATAGACAAGATAATTATGCATAAATAAATAAATACATATAGATGAACTCACCGGTCGCGGAAGGTGCATGACTAAATTTCTTGATAAAGGCTGGCCATTCACGAATCCCTACCATGTGAGGCAAGACCTAGCTGACCCAGTCATGAATGTCCCCAACTAAGGGAGGGGGTGAAGTCTCAGCTGCACGAAGAAGGGACGAAATGTTAGACTACGACTAAAATAGGCAAAATGAATGCTCGGTAAAAGGATACTTACGGGCGTAATTCCAAGCCTCGGGGAACCCGTTTGCTTTGGCTACCACATCCTCGGTCTTGACGAAGAAACAGTTGAGCGAGAACTGACGATTCGTCTTATCGTCTATATTCACCACCAAACATTTCCTTCCTCGGTGGTGAAGGTGTAGCATCGCCCCCCTATAGAAACTAGGGGTGAAGAGATGCATCAGGTGGAGAAGTGATATCCCACGGCCAGCAAACTATACATATTTCGTCAGCATACGGATAAACTTGTAGATATAGGGGAGAGCTGGGCCCGACAGACGCCGTAGTAGCGGCAAAATTCCTCTACCAGCCGAAGAAGAGGAAAAGAATAGCCCACGTAGTAAGGATACGCATAAAACGCGCAATACCCTGGGTGATGTATCTGTACAACATCGTGCCCCACCGGAACCAGATCGATGTGAGCCGGAATTTTGAACTTTTTCCTAAATGCAGCGAGGTCAACCTCGTTCATCATCGACTACGAGACCTCAGGGTTGTCTTCGGGCAACTTCGAAAAGTCAGATCTAATCTTTTCACTGCGAGAAATTATTTCCTCCATCGTAGGGAACCCCTCATCTTTAAGGGCAACGGAAACACCGTCGCCATGAGGAGACACGTGCACCACCAAAGGGATAGGGTCAAGCGCCATACTAGAAACAAAGGGTGAGTTAACCATATTCTCAAGAGAATATATCTTACGTACAGAAAAGTCGAGAACAACTGAAATCACTGGAACAGAGGGAGTGGATACGTAGTGACAAAGCAAGAAGGAGACAAGGTTTTGATATGGAGAATGAAGAAAGGGACACAAGGATTCGATAAATTCAAGTATGCAAAACAAACACAAGGGACCTCAGGTCCATATTTATAAGATTTCAGGCACCAAGACCTAGAAATCAAGCCATCATTGCCCAACGTAGATATCGAAACTGCAGAGGTACGGGAAACAACGCAGGGCATCGAGAAAGCGCGCCACAGCAACGTATGATGTCATGACATCATTCTGAAACAACGTATCCCCAAAGTTTACAGATCACGAAAAGTCATGTCGCCACCTCGCCTAAAGCGTCGCTACCCAACTTGCTCGCCTCGTTTAGTCAACTGCGACATATAGAGTCCGCTCATCAAGGCCGTATGAGATCGACCATAATAAGCGGATGGACTAACTGTATAGGCCAAAATCCGTCTTCAGAATATCTAGCGTAATATGTCGTTAGAGAAAGTTATCGGTCAAGCTCGCCCAAGACGCTGCGAGGTCAATGACCGAGGTGCCGACATGAGCCGTGGTCAAGATGTCGACGGTTATTGCAATCAAAATGTCAGCAAGGGTCGAGGTCGAGATCGAATGTTGGTGATAAGACTTGCAACGACAAATTTGTCAAGATAGGGTATTAAAAGGAAATATTTTAGTGAATATTCCTTGGATTTGTATTTCCTAGGAAAAAATGGCCCATATATATAGAGAAAGAAGAGACTAGGATAGGGGCATGTAAGATTGACTATGATAAGAACACTTTTGAGAAGAAGACTTTCTCTCTTACAAAAATATAAAGATTGCCTTTTTACAAATATTCTTGTTCATATTGTTCCCCATTTTTCTATCAGATCCGATGACTATTCATGTGAATCTTGGATCTATCTGTCATTCATCATTGTCAGACAAAATATTCGTCCAACTCATCCATTATTGGGTGAATCATTCTCTTTATTTACTTAAATATCATTTATTGACATTTATTGTTGGCTATATCTCTCTTAATGTTCTTGATTTAAGAGTATTCAATATTTATTGCCACCAACCACATACGAAATATGTCTCATCTAATATACGTCTTTGTGCTTTATATCTAGAGTTATTTTCCTTAACTAGATTTAATCTTTCATTATATAAATTTAATAGTTTAACCGAAAATTATATTTTTTGGACAAACAAGAGTGGTGACTAATAAAAGACTAAATCAAGAGCAGATTCAAATTCCATTTAGTATCTAAATTGTTGTTCAAAGCCGAAGGACAAATTACAACGATTTTTAAAAACATGAATTGTGATGCAATCAAACACTAGTATATATTAACAAGTGACAATAATTTGAGGCGAGTAGACCATATATTTTTTTATGAAGGTCGACAAAGGCCAGAAAATGAGAAAAGTGTATTAATTCTAGTGGCAATATTAGTAACCTAAGTCATAGCCTTCTATGAAAGGCGTGGAAGTTTATAATAGTACTATATTATATACTGCAGCTAGCTAGTATTACCATATTTCTGCAAAAATTGCAGCACATAATTGATGCATTATTGCCCTTACTCCACCATAACTAAGACACTACTAGTAATAAGAAATTAGAAACGGGAATAAACAGTAAAGTGGTCGGGGAATTTTCATATATTCGCCAACTTTATGGGATTCTCAATATCATTTTCTACTTCCACGCCCATTATTAACGTATCCAAATTAAAGCTCCTCCTTCTTAACCTACTTTTCTTCACTCTTCTTTCTCTTCCGTAAGCTTCTCTAGCTGAAGGCTAAATACAGAGAGAAGCAAAACAGGAAACGAACAAGAAACTAAAGATGAAGGATTGGGCAGCTCCGATCATAGCGACGGCGTTATTTGCGTTTCTATGTCCAGGACTAATATTTCAGATGCCAGGGAAGAATAGGCCTGTTGATTTCATGAATATGAAGACCACCTTCGTTTCTATGTTGCTTCACACTGTTTTCTTTGGTTTGTTTCTTATTCTCTTCCTCGTTATTCTCAATATACATCTCTATGCTTAGCTACCAAGAAAACATATACCTATGTTAAATTATAAGGAGGTAGATGAGAGATGCTCCACCAATATTTCATTAATTTACGACTTTGCTAGTTTTTGAAATTCAAGGTAATACAGTTTTATTTCAGAGTCTCGCAAGAATTACAATCTGTAGGAGCTTCTTTTGCAAATTCTACTTTGGTATTCTGATTGTGGTTTTTGATTGAATCTTATAAGACCAATTTGTTTGATGTTCCAAACAACTAAAGTCACATATTACTACCTGCTTTTTCCTTTGGATTCAATTCTCATGTTGTTTATCTAATGGGTTACCATTCTGTTTCATTTCCGTTTCTTTTACTTTTTCTTTCTCAAGTTTCAACCAGCTATAATTCAGTCAAAGAGAGAGGATAGGTTGACTCAATTATTGGTGCCTTTAATATTATTGAATTCAATAGTTTAATAATAAGAATCCTCCCGCTCTAAAGAGATAGATGCCAAAGTTAATCCTTTGATAAATTGCAAATTAGCAATCACTCTATTTTAGGTGAAAAAATAAACAACCGCAAATAATTGATTTAACCCATCAAAATTTGCAACTGAATGATTCTGATTTTGGAGATGCATATGCAATTCAACAAGCAGAAATTGCCACTATGGCCCCACACAAGAATCAACATCACATGGTGTATTCCACTTGTTAGTAATTTTAAGGTAATAGGAGTAGGAGAAAAGATTACTAGCATTATTAATAATAAGACTAGTAAAAGAAGAAAAAAGAGCATTTTATTTATAACCAGAGCTTTCCCAACCGATGATACATCACATCAAATCATAAGAGATTGCATTGAAATTTGAATGCTAAAAAAGAGAGAAACAAAAGCAAAAAACATGCATGACAAATGACAACCAAACATGACATAAACCCAAAAAAGGTAAAAAAGTAAAATGGCCGTCCGTGATAACTAGGATTCCAGTAATGAGTTAAGAACCCGTATACAAATGGATCCCAATGGCTAATAAGAAGATGCAAATGAGGGCGAAGTACACAATTGAGTGAATCAGTATGGACACTCCACTAGTCTGAAAATTGCTAAACTCAACAACTCGATTGCGACCTGGTACCTGAATCAGCAAACCTGGCGTTAACAGTACGAAAAGCACCACCGCCACAAACACCGGACCCCAATCGGACATCTTCGCTTCACTCACCAAACGGTGTATGTCCTCTCCCCTTTTGGATTCGCTTAAGCACAACCACTAGTAAATACTATCAAAA
>AWOL01S0094663.1:0-21085 GCA_000715115.1 Nicotiana otophora | reverse complement strand
ATGAGCCGTGAGCTCTTTATTTTGGAAAACATTGTTGTTGAATTATGTTGGCACGTTAAATTATTTGAGCACTTGAGGTGCAAATTGTGATATATTGTAATATTGATACGTATGCGGTGGTATAAGGTTTGGGTATTGAAACGCATGCGGTGAGATAAGGGTGGCTACGCGTGGCTAGTAGGGGGAATTACTAGAAGTCATGCGGTGTGATAAGGATGGTTAAAACGCGGGATGCTATTTCGGAAAAAACTTTTTCTTTAAAATAAATTGTGAAGGCTCCCGCGGTGAGATAAGAAAATGAGATATTGTGAATTTAATTATGATTTGGGATTACGAGGCGATACCTCGGTAGTGCCCTTGTTGATATTGATTTATGGCCGTGGTTGCCTTTGATTTTTATTATGATTTTTCTTAAAGTTGAAAAACAATTCTGTTTTGTTTTCACGAGATATTTATTTGCCATTATTTACTGTAATTAAATGTGACATACTACTTGATTCGTTTCCATTATCACTTTATCATATTAAATTATTTAAATATTTTTTCATGTCATTATCTATTCTCCAGTAGGGCCTGACCTGGCCTCATCACTATTCTACCGAGGTTAGGCTTGGCACTTACTGGGTACCGCTGTGGTGTACTCATACTATGCTTCTGCACATCTTTTTGTGCAGATCCAGGTACATCTTACCAGTCTAGACATCAGTGAGTTACCTGCGCATGGAGACTTCGAGGTATATCTGCCAGCGTCCGCAGACTCCAGAGTCCCTTTCTATCATTTTTATATTGCTTCCTTATTTTTCTTTAGACTTTGATACATAGAGACATTGAGAATAAATTTTTAGAAGCTTGTGACTTATTTCTACCGGGTTTTGGGAGTTGTAATTATTTGAATTATAGTTTATTTATTTCAGATATTTATGATTATTCCGCATTGATAGGCTTACCTAGTCTTAGAGACTAGGGGTTATCACGACCTCCTACGGAGGGAATTTGGGGTCATGACATCTTTGTTCGCGCCGCCAAAGCAGACCCATCGTTCTCTTCTTCTTCATCCCTCAGACGCATAACTGATTCTACGGTTAAAGGAATGGCATTCTTGTTCAGCTTACGAGCCGTCCTCTTCTTCGATTTTTGATCTTCGAGGATGGGGGCTCTTTTCCTCTTATTATCTTTCATCGGCTTTGGGACAGAGGCCGAAGCCTCTTCCTCGGCAGACGAGGGCCTCAAAACCGCATCCTTGCCCACACCTGCATACGAAAATTTTTACTGAAATATGTGAAAAGCATCTTATTCAAAATACCAAAAGATACGAGAGAAGTGCTCACCGTGATTTTTGGCCTCCCATCGGCCCTTTGACAAGTCGCGCCATGAGCGCTTGGCATATGAGGAGGTCAAAACCAGATCTCGTACCCAGTTCTTGAGATCAGGCACTGCGCCGGGCATCCAGGGAACCTCTGCATCGCAAAAGGGGGATATTGGTGAGAAAAGAAATGAAAGAACAACATAATAGGAGTTAACAGCAGGACTACACTTACGCTTCATGTTCCACTCTTCGGGAAAAGGCATATTTTCGGTTGGGATCAGGTCCGAAGTCCTCACTCGAACGAACCGACCCATCCAGCCTCAATCCTTATCCTCGTCTATACTCGAGGACAAAGACTTGGTAGCTCGACGTTGGAGTTTTATTAACCCTCCTCGAAAAAGGCGAGGACGGTATAATCAGATAAGATGATTGGGGGTGAAAGACATCCCCTCGATTTTACTCACAAAATATCAGATCAAAATAACGATCCGCCAAAAGAAAGTATGTATCTGGCCTAGGGTTATTAAGTATTTACGACAAAAATATATGATAACAGGATCGAGGGGACCTAAAGTGAAAGGGTAAGTATACACGCTTAAGAACCCTCTCACGTGAGTAGTAATATCCTCTTCGGGAGACGGCACTACCACCTCTTTGTTCTCCCAGTTACAATCTCTCTTTATCCGCTCGATCTACTCCCGAGTTATCGAACAAATATATCTCGATACGGGCTCACATCGGCCAAGGACCGGCGAACCTTTATCAAGTTTGAAATCAGAGGTAAGAACACATACCGCCGAAACGCACTCCTCAGGACGGGGATCCACTGGTGTTTTATCGACGGCGGATTGGAAAAAAGAAGCTTTTTCTTTTTGGGGAACAATTTTAGATGTCTTCACCATTTTAGATTTAAAGAAGGTGGCAAAGATTTGGTAATTCGGAAGAAGAATTTTGCAAAGACGAATCACAGATTTGCGAATAAACTCAGAAAATACGAAAAAGAAATTGGGAAATTTGGAAGGTTGAAGATGTAAAAGTGATAAATGATAAAAAGAAAGGTTATTTATAGGTAAGCAATGGTGGTTCAGTATCAGCGGTGGCCGACCACCGTCTGACACGCATTAAATACCTTGAAAGACTAAATCGACGGGACAGCTATCACGTGCGTCATGGTCGAAGCCCAATGTAAACGTCAGCTTATAATCCGATCGAGCCGTTGAAAAATCATATCGTTTCTCACCACATTCTTCCTGAGAAACGAGGGGACTATCTGTATACGGTCGAAATAGATTTCGGCCTTCGTACGATTGATCAAGTTCGAATATAATCGATCGAAGTAATACTTCGAGATGGGTTCCGAAGATGGTACAAACAAGCTTCGAGTCCGAGGGGCCGATCAATGTACATGTCGATATTATAATCAAGCTCGAATCCAAATCGAGCTACGATGCAAAGTAAAGTTGTCGAGCTTATGATCCAGAGACCGACCAACATTGGTCCCGAATCAATTAAAGGGTCCGAGTCAGAGTTGAGCTCAAGCCAAGATCGAGAGCTCGAGTCAAGACCGAAAACTCGAGTCAATATCGAGCTTATAGACAAGAACCGTTACAATTCCACTATAGGAGAGAATCTTGGTAGGAATTGTGGAAAAGCTGATCTATCATGGGTCTTTCACTACGTATTTTTGATTATATCTAAAGTAAGATCCCTCTACTATAAAGGGGATAGTTATCATTTTTGTAGAAGGCAAGTTTTCAGGCTTACATTGTAATCTAAGCACCATACTCTCCCATAGTAAAGAGTTGTTCTTTCAACTTCTTAAATTGATTCCACTTGTTTAGTCCTAAAATTCATCTTCTTTACAACCTTATCTATTCCGCATTCTTTGCAGTCCATACTTGACATTTCTATTTATCCTTACGATTTGTATTAAAATTGCACCACATATTCTTAAAACTACGTACAAATTTAACTCTATCCGTTTTTCGGGTAAATAATCACATTATGATTCATGGGACAACAAGCATGCAAATGATCGTTGGTTAGTTAAAACATTACTAATTTCCGAAGGTTTCTAAACAACCAAATAAGAGTCTTCCAAGACAGCAGGAGAGTCAATAGTTTTGATCCCATCGTAAGCCAGACTTACTACTCCAAATATGGGAGGAAAGGGATAACTTAATATGTGTAGGGGTTGATAGGTTGATCCGGGATTTGATGGCTACGGGTATCATTATATTTTATGTAAATTTATTACTCATTCTGTCCCAATTTATGTGTTATAATTTTTTTCTAGTATGTCCTAAAAAGAATATCATACTTCCTTATTTTAGAAATAATTTAACTTTAAAATTCATAATTTACCTTTAATGAAATGATTGCAGCCGTACAAATATCTATGATTTATTTTAGATCACAAGTTTTATAAATATTTTTTTTCTTATTCTTCTTCTTATTTGTGCCGAATCAAACACCACATAAATTGAGACAAAGGAAGTACTAGTCAAGGAGGTTGAATTAGGGTATACATCTGATCGGTTCGATCTGTTTTGAATTAATTTGGTTAGCTTTACAAGATCTTTTCGAGCATAATTAAACACGCGATAAGCAACTAAAAATGCTTGATTCTTCATTTGAAATCAAGGAAGAAATATTAACTAGATAAAAATGGAAAATGATTAAAAGCATATTCAAATAGATATTTTAAGATTTAAGAAAAAGAAACAGAGAAAAGTATATATTCTAATTCAAATAAATAATTGTACATGGAGAGGAAATACAAAGATGAAATAAAGAAGAAAAAAAAAGAGGTAACAAGTAGAGCGAAGGGGAAAAGGAAATTTAGCTTGCACTGGTATTTAGTAAAATGGGTTTTGATCCTAGGCCTTGCACTTGATAGGCGTACTACGCCCTCTCCTCTACATAGTCCGCCCCTGGGGATCGATCACAAATACGGAAGTAAAAATATAAATAAAGCAAGTAAAGATAGAGATTTAGAAGAGACCCAAATAGTTTTTTAATCCTTCATCCTTCCACTTCAGTTTAAAATATTGTTAAAGTATTCAACCAATTTTGATAGAAGGGATAAGGCGCTTTAAGCTAAACAGAGCAAAATCAGTATCAATAGGTGCTCACTCGAAGCTAAAAATGAAAAAGTAAAGCCTAAATGCACATCTCACATCTCAAAAATGAATCTTTGAGTTTGGACGTACCAGAGAAGCTTATCACACAAAATGTAAAAGGGAGAGGCCACTTGATACTAAAAGTCAGAGGTAAATGTCGTGCAACAACAGTTTATTGAGAAAACGGTATTAAATGAGGCCAGCGTCATTTCACAAAGAATATTGTAAGAAAAATGTATAAAATGAGTCGTTAAATAGATGATATGTTTGTGGACCATTGTTGCAGATAATTGTAATAACATAGACCGTAATCACATCAATCAAAAAGGACATTGACCATAATCTCCATAAAAACCTAAAATTACCTCCATTCATGTCAAATCAAGAAGAATATCGAGCAAATCCAGTATAACCAGTGTTTGGAGCTGTTGTGGTTTCACCAGTTGGCTTAAAAGATTTGGCAACAACATGTTCAATCCCAAAAATGGAAATAACTCTCCGGCCAAGACCTGCAATACGTGATGGGATCCTTTGCCAAGGCACACATAGCCAGTACACACTGAGAATATAGTGCATTGTTTAGAGGCCTCGGTCTTGTATGATTTATAAAACCATTCGTAACAGCATCACTCAAGATTCAGGAATCAGAGTGTTGAGTAGAATCATCAGATAAGGTAGATCCATGCATGATGCCAGGTGTTGCAAGGGAGCTACTTGTCGAGACTCTCCCATCGCGAGATATGCACTGACTGTTAGCCCCACTCTAAAAAAAGGGACAACAGAGACGGGACTCTACTTCCATGTGGAATACAATGACTCGGGGTTGTATACACACTACCTGGAATCTTGACTGTGAAAGAAGGCAAGCAATTAGCCTGAGGCTTCCAATATGCAGCAGCAACCGACTTTAGGTGCTTGTTACACCCAAAGGCAAAACGTGCCAATGCTGCTAAAGGTGGCAAGAACATGAAACCAAGGATCCTAATGATGTAGCGATTACACTAAAGAGCCACAATATTATCAGATGTACAGTCACAAGATCAAGAAAGACTAATGAGGAGAAATCAGAGAAGTGGACATGAATGTAAGGCAGCAGATACTTGCATCCAAGAATCAGAACTCACACAAGCATGGATGAAAGCAACTTTCATGCTGAACTACTAAGAATACAAATGAGCACCCACAGAAAAATTTCACCATTCCAGCATGTATATCACTTTTTTTCTTATCCTTTCTCCTATTTTGAAGCAAATCATAGATTTTGGACAAAGAAGTGACATGACAGTAAAGAATGATATCTTCGGCATAGGGACAGCATGCGTAAGGAACCTCATCACAGAGAACTGTAATGGTGGGTAAGTGTATCAAAGAGAACAGTCTTCACGAGAAGATTCAGCAAAGGTATACCTACAGCAACCTCTGCTCGAACCAAAGGCTTCCTACAGAAGCAACACTTAGAAGGCTCTAAATTATACCGACTTCAGCCCTAAACTTCTCCTCATCACAACAGTAGTAGCGTACGCATGATTTTTCATAAGCGGTGTCACATTTTAAAAGTGTACAAGTAAACAAAACACTACAAACAACATCATATAAAAAAAAAACACAATTCGAATCATATTTATGAAACACAACTCAAACATATTACTACAATTATTTTCGATGAATTTTGTTTGTTGAAAAGTATTCAAAATAGTCTCACTAGAAATAATACTAATTACTCTTTTTCTATAAAGTAACTAATAATCACTAAATTCTTAATCAATTTTATTGGCTATAAAGAAGATGGAAGGAAAAAGGAAAAAAATAATACAACTACTAACCATGAAAAGAAATAATTTATTGTCACAAGAAAATACAAAACTGATTGTTGAATGGCTAAAGGTTATCTTAGCTTCTAAGCGGTCAACAGACAATAAATTTTTAACTTAATAGTCAAAATCTGAACATTAAATAGAGGACCCAGTTGCAACCACTCAACATAAAATTAAAGAACGAACCTGAGGTTGGGGTTCAGACAGAAGAGGCGCAAATATTGTTGGTTCATCTGCTTGCAAACGTGGTACTTGTGCCTCAGTGAAATTCTCCCAGACAAAGGCACAATCGCTGAAGAAAAGCGGTTCAGTTTGCCCATCATTAGGGGTTCATTTCTGAAGATGCTTCAAGCAGACATGTATAAGACCCGCTTCGATACAGGCCTCCTTACCCCGTCTTTCACCATCAACAATGACTGCCAACGAAAATGCAGCCAAATCTCCACACTATAGAGAAATCTTACGCATGCCCTCCATCCTTTACAGAGTCAACCGGCAAGACTGTTGACTCAAGAGAAAAGAATCATCTAATTAATACAAAATTAGTATTTCAAATAATCTTACCGGAAACTGTATCAGTACAGATAACAACCTAAGACGAACAGAGACAGAAATTTGGTATGTTTAGCATGACACTAGGAAAAACCCCACTTTTACTTATTAAAGTTTAATAATAACATAACTTAGAAAAACAGCTGAATAATATCATAACTTACAAAAACAGAAAAGAACAAGTGCCAGTACTGGAATGTCTGCACTTACCAAAAAAGAACAAGTGCAGACTTGGTAATAGAATGTCTGCACTTACCAAAAAAGAACAAGTGCCATCATAGAGGACATACTCCATCGGTGTAATAGATTTCAAAATTAGAATCACAAGATTTTGGGTAAACTCGGAATAAAAAAGGATAAAACCATTCAAAGAAGTTTGAAATATGGAAAAAACATAAACCAACAAACCTAACTCTTTGAAAGTTGTGGCGAGATCTCCACCTCTTGCTTTTCAATTAGCACTTGGTTCAATAAAAACGGCTGGAGATTTCAGGTTTACTATCACAGAAAAGTACCTCTCTATTATTTCAGATTTCTGCTTTGTACACCAACAAAAAGAACTTTAGAAGTTTAACTAACAGAAGAAGTTACGGACTAATGTCATATTGGTCTCTAATCGAGTGGCGAAGTGTCCCAGCGTAAAACAAATTAAGAAAAGGAAAAAAAACAAGTCATAGCTGGAGTCAACAGAGGTCCAACAGGTGTTGATGTGCAGCCAAATTTTGTGTACATGCTTCTTTTGATAGCAGTAATAACACAAGAGGGAAGGATTTTGTATAGGAAAAATATACACAAAGATGATATATACAGGAAATGAAATAATTGAATAACAGAGGTGATGAGTTACCGCAAAATCATGTTTTATCGAGTGGAAGGATATTCATCCAGATGAGGACAAGAATTTGCCTAAGTTCTGGAGAGGTGGTTTGCAAAAGCTTTAGAACATAAGGCCTAGGAGAAAGGAAACAGTTGACTTTAATATTAGTTGTGAAGCCGATGCCACAACCAATTACACAAAATGGAAATGTGAAGCCAGTTCATAAGTACCAGATCTACAGCCCAAGGTCCCATAACAAGAAATCATCCAAGAAGTACAACTGCAACGGAGCTTATGGCATTGACTAAGCAACACCTAATAAAAAGATTAGATTGGTTATAGTGTCATGCAAGAGAAAAATGCATGAAGGTAACAAAACCACAGAATGTAAAGAAACCTGACATAACAACCAAAAAATAATAAAGACAGCTAGTAGCTCATATTTGAGGGAACTATGTTTTCCTGTTTCTGTATATATCTTTAGTGTCACGAGGATAAACATCAAGTAACTCCTACCTACTTCATAATTCAAATAGAAAAGCTTTACTCAACCAGCAAACTGTACCAGCAGAACATTCTGCACAGCAGTATCTGCTCTGCCATATATAATGCATTTCTTTTACCTCAACAAATACATACTAATATCTTTTCCCGCGATCACAAACTGTAGCAACTTCCTCAGGATGATTTGCTTGTAAATACAAGATTCCCAAAACCATAAAAAGATTAAATAAAAAGAAGTGCACTAATCTACTGGACATTGATAGATATACTTCAGCTAGCCTTCTCAGGATCCATTGGACTAGAAAGGAACCCTCAAAAGAAATGAATAACACAAGATGTGTAAGAAAATTAAACCAATATTAGGCAGCCTTGGAATGACAACGCGAAAAAAGTTTAACCATTCCCACATCTCGACCTTATACCAAGAGATGGTTTAAGCATTCCTCAGCATCGTGGAAAGCATCTTGTCACATTTTTCTCTTAAAATTCCAAAGAAAATTCAGGAATGTTAAATCTTTAGCGTGATATGTAGCTACCTATTTTCCTAACAAACCATTTCAACCAAAAGCATAAGAGAGAAGAGCCAATGCTTTTATCAGGTCACGAACAACATATAGTACAATTTATTGGTTTCCTTGATAAGTAGGGAACAACAAAAGTTGTTGACTAAATGGTTTATGAATTTGACTACTGAATGGTATGGTATATCCAGTATTTTGCCCCAACTTTTCATCAAACTATTAAAGAAACAGGAATTGACAGGAGATGTGAGACTGATACAACCTACATCCAAGAAACTAACTTACAGAGTTACAGTCACCACAAAAAGGCCAGAGAACCCAAACGAAGGTCCATTATTTGATTTGGACCATCAGGAATTTCCTACCTGTAGCACTATTGGCAACTGCTCCGGTGGCTTTTTTTTCTTTTGATCCACGGTCAAGCCATACTTCAAAAGCTGTCAACTGCTCCGTGAAAATCGGGCTAGGCTGAAGACATACAAAACACAAGGCAACATTTAATCCCTATGTATTATATTGCTGAGGCTTTGGAACTCTAAGCATACATATCAAACAGGCAGTAATGCATTATGCTCACCTAAAATTCCGCATTAGGATCCTCGACTAGAGTTGGAAGTTGGGAAAGGCAGATTTCTGCTGCCATGTCCCATGCATCCTCAACATACATGTAGACGACAAGTGAGAGAAAAGTAGACATGATTGTTATGAAACTTGGAAAGCTTTAATGTAGTTACAACATACGGTGCACTGATGAGTAGGTGGTAGCATTCAATATGAAATCGGTGAACAATTATTAAAGGGCATGATTCTTTCAGCAAGTAAAAAGTTTCTGAACAATCTCTGAAACATATTTAGCAGATTTGAAACTTATACTTCAGAAAGAGATTAATTTACATAAATCCTGAGAAGTTCATCAATCTAAGTTCTAAATCGTGGCATAAAATAAACATTAACATGCATTTTCGTAGGTACTAGTATACAGAAAGGCAATGAAAATGGAAATTCATCAATTTGCATAAATGGTGAGATCAATCTAACTGTTACCATGTGGTAGAGAAAAAACAGATTGTGAATCAGTTACTTAAAGACTTAATGCCTATTTTCCTATTTTCCTATATAAAGAGAAACGGAATTCAAAAAACAAGCGAACAAGACTATTATTTCTTGGTAACTTTGATTCCATATCCTTCCAACATCTCCTTCATCTCTTTCTTAGTCTTGGAATCCTTGCAAAAAACCCTCACATTGCCTTTAAATCCCCCAATATTTCGGGAGATTTGGCAAAAAGTTCTAACATGACTAGGGGTCCTAATTATCACTTTGCTCATTGTTTTGAAGCAAGCTTCAACCTCTTCTAAATGCATGGACGGAGTAAGTTGACCGGAAGCTCGGCGGGCTGCTTTTTCATACGGACCGAGGTGTTCAAAGGACACCACGGCATCGGGAGTAGCTTCTTCAGAGGATGACTTGGGAGTGGCTTCTTCAGAAGATGACTTGGGATTACCTTCTTCAGAGGAAGGGGACTTGGGACTGACTTCTTCCTTTGGGGCTTCACTGGTTTCTTCATCGGCCATTTTACACAAATTTGGGGCTTCACTGGTTTCTCCTTCCACTTTCTCCAAATTTTCAATATACCTTTCAAATAGCATAAACTCAAATTCCCCAATGCCCCTAACCTTAGGCTTGTTAGGATGACGATTTCTCCTACCCATTTTCCTTTTGTGATTGATTGATTTGATTGAACTGATGAGTGGGAAATTCAAATGATATATATATATATATAGTGCACTAGAAGCTCGCGGATTGGTGGATTAATGATCAAAAGGATTGACGTAAGAGTCACAGAGATCTGCTTAAAATCACATCCAACGGTCACATTGTGTTTCTTTGCAGGATGTATTTTTGAGCGGGAACGGAAAGTTTTTCCCCAAACTTTAAAAACAAATCAGACATATTATTTTCATTATATTGTACTACCAGGTGGGTTGCTCTGATGGTAAGCACCCTCCACTTCCAACCAAGAGGTTGTGAGTTCGAGTCACCCCAAGAGCAAGGTGGGGAGTTCTTGGAGGGAAGGATGCCGAGGGTCATTTGGAAACAGCCTCTCTACCCCAGGGTAGGGGTAAGGTCTACGTACACACTACCCTCCCCAGACCCCACTAGTGAGATTATACTGGGTTGTTGTTGTTGTTGTATATTGTACTACCATCTTTTAATTTTTCACTGACAAAAATTATCTATACAACTTTTATATATATATATATTAAAAGTACAAATCACTTAATGAAATATGATTCATCTTTTTTACCCTTAAAAATATATTTCATATCGTATAAAATTATAATTTAGATTATTTTCTTAATATTTAGACTTTAAGTCAACTAAAATTTTGATTATTACATTTTTTTTCTTATTTGAATTTTAATATTTTCTAATTTAAGATTGTAAAGTCAACTAAATTTTACTTAATAATTCCTTCCTTATTTGAAATCACACACAATTCCTAGAACGTCCAACAAAGTACGTGTTGATACTTTAGGATTCATAAGGTATTAGAAGTGATTTAAACTACTTCCTTATTTGTCCGTATTGACAATAACAACTGATTTTTTTAAAACAATTATAATGCAAAGATAACTCCTATCAACCCATCGAAATCATTAAGTAGAGGTCCTCTTCTTTTTTCTATGTAATGTTTTAAGAAGTATTAGTTCTAACTTTTTAATAGTCGCCAATGAAGATTCACCTTTAGCTACTATTGTTATATGAAAGTCCGGTATAATTTGCTTTTGCACATACAACATGTTTTTATTAACACGATCTATTTTGTCATCCATCATTATATATTGTTAAACTTTGTTTATTTTCAACATTATATATATATATTTGATAAGTATAGTTTTACTATTAGATAAATATTGTATATAGTTGGTTAGGAATAAACTATATCTCATAGAGATAAGCTGCATCTCATACAGTCTCTCTCCTATTGAATTTCTTGTATAACATGTATTTATAGAGAACTATTTTTCCTCTATCATGCAGTGAAACATACGACTACTTTGCTACCTTTACATGGTATTAGAGCATTCAAGACTTACGTCTGAATAGCCATATCTTCACCTTCATGTTTCGGCACAGTCACTCTCATCAAATAACACTACCACCATGGCCACAACTTTCTCCCATCCTCACATAATCAAACTGGACAGGAATAACTATATCTTGTAGAAATCTCAAGTTCTTCCTTCAATAAGAGGCTATGATTTGGAGGGATACATTGATGGAACTCATCCCTGTTCATCCAAATTTGTATCTACCGCTGAAACCTCTACATCTTCACCAATATTTGTTTACCCTTAAAATTGGATAACTATTAAATTTTCTTTACCCAAAAAACAGATAGAGTTGAATTTATACGTAGTTCTATTGAGTATTGACTATATAAAGGATGAAATACAAACCAAATTGAATAGAAAGTTGTTTTATGAACAAGCAAGATGGATCAATGTATAAAGCTCACAAGAGGATAATCTCTATTGTATTTCTCTGTTAATATCAATAGTATATGAATATGAGAGTGTATGAATGCCTTAAATGATGGATTCTCTTACAGAAACAATAGCCATCCCTCTTATAGTAGAGGGATCCTACTTTGGATATAATTAAAAATATATAGTGTGAAACCTATGATAGATTAGCTTTTCCCTAATTCCCGCCGAGATTCTCTCCCTTAGTGTGGCTGTAACGACTCTTGTCGCTTGGCTCGATCTTGATCAGACTTGGTTTTGGTTGGTTTCCAGATTTAGAGCCTGATATTGACTCGAGCTCGATATTGACTCGGATCCCGGTATTGACTTGGGCTCGATATTGGTCGGTCTCTAGCTCTCAAGCTCGATAACGCCGCTTCGCATCATAGTTCGATTTGGATTCGAGCTCGATAATGACTTCGAGCTCGGTATTTGATCGGTCCCAAAAATTTGAGCTCGGTAACCTGGCTTCAGATCTCATACCCGATATTATGAAGATGACCTTCGATCCATTATGTTCCAATCTTAACTAATCATATGAAGGTCGAAACTGGCTTTGACCGTATACAGATAGTCCCCTCGTTTCTCGGGAAGAATGTGGTGAGAAATGACATAATTTTTCAATGGCATGACTCGATAAAACTGACGTTTGCATCGAGACCGACCATGACGTATGTGATAGATGTCATGTCAATTCAGTTTACCAAGGCATTAAATGCATGTCAGACGATAGTCGACCATTATTGACATTGAACCGTCATTGCCAACCCTATAAATAGCCCCTCTTTTTATCACTTTTTACTTTTACATCTCCAAATCTTTTAAGTTCCCTTTCGCATCTTCTGAGTTCTTCATATGTAAATTTGTGATTTTCACTGCAAAATCCCTCTTCAGAACACCAAATCTTGTCATCTTCAATCTTCAAATCCCAACGGTGAAAACGTCAAAAACCGTTCCTAAAAAAGAAAAAGCTTCTTCTTCACTGTCGGCCGGTGACAAAACGCCGGTGGAGCCACAACCTGAAGAGTGTGTTCCCGGGGGGTGTGTTCTTACCTCTAATTTTAAGATCGACAAAGCTTCGCCGGTCCCCGGTCGATGTGAGCCAGTATCGAGGTATATGTGCTCGATAACCGAGGTCCATCTTAAATAGTTAAGGAAAGATTACAACTGGGAGGACAAAGAAGTGATAATCCCGGCTCCCGAAGAAGATATTACTACTCATGTGAAAGGGTTTATAAGTGTTTATACTTACCCTTTCATGATGGGCCCACTCGACCCAGTTGTCATCAATATTTGCCGCCAATACCAAATAACCCTAGGCTAAATCCTTCATTCTTTTTGGCGGATCATTATTCTGATCCGCTTCTTCGTGAACAAGGTCGGGGGGATGCCTTTCACCCTCAACCACTTCATTAGATTGTATAACCCCCGCCTCTATCGAGGTGGGTTAATAAAACTCCAGCGCCGGGGCTACCAAAGTGTTGTTCTCGTGCATAGACAAGGACAAGGATCGAGGCTGAATGTGCAGGTTCGTTCGAGTGAATACTTCAGACTTAATCCGGGCCGAGAAGATGCTGTTTCTCGAGGAATGGAACATGAAGCGTAAGTATAATTTCTACTGTTAGCTCTTATTGTTTTGCTCTTTTGTTTCTTTCTCACCGATATCCTTTTCCTTGTTGTAGCGGTTGCTTAGATGTCTGATGCTATTCCTAACCTTAAGAGCTAGATACGGGACCTGGCTTCGACCTCCACATATGTCGAATGCTCATGGCGCGACTTAACAAAGGGTCGATGGGAGGCTAAAAATCAAGGTAAGCCTCTTTCACATTGTCTTCGATGGTTCGAACAAAATGCCTTTCCTATACTTAACCAATTTTCTTGTGTGTGGGCCTGGGAAAAGATGCGGTCATGAGGCCCTCGTCTGGCGAGGAAGAGACTTCGGTCCCGGTTCCGAAACCGATAAAGGATAACAAAAGAAAAAGGGCCTCGACTGCCGAGGATCCAAAGCTTAAGACAAGGACGGCTCGTAAGCCGGCGAATAATATCATTCCTTTGACCGAAGAATCAGTTCGGCATCTAAGGGATGAAGACGAAGAAGAAAATGACGTGTCCATACTGGTGGCCCGAGTGAAGAAAACCATTGATGCCCCAAAGGCAACTGGGTCAATGGAGGTTGATGAGGCTCCATCTCGAACTGAGGGGATATCGGAGAAGGACTCGGACAAAGTTCCTGAGTCATTGGAAATCGAGGATGCCTCCCACCGAAGTCATCAAACGGTGGGTATATCTAAAGGGGTCGTCCCTGAAGCTCTTCAAACTGAGGAGAACGCCCCAAGCGACTCGCTCAGGGCAATAGTAATCGGAGACTCGCGTACTCTCCCTGCTTTTTATGAAGGGGCAATTCGGGAAGCCCGAGATTTAGGGACCCTCGAGGTAGCCGTGGCCCATGAGGGAGAATACCCCTTTCGTGATTTGTTTACCGGTATCGAGGATGCTGCTGGCCTGAACGATGCGTCGGGTCTTTTCTTCGAGGTTCAACGAGCCTTGAATCGGGTAAGCCTCGATTCCCTTTGTTGATGTCATATTTTCCATTCTCTGCCTAACTTTTTCTCTTTTTCGTATAGGCTTTAGCTCTTCATCAAGAGGAGTTTTCTAAGTCTCGGGCAGAGCTGGGCCGACGTGAGGCCGACTTCCGAATGCTTTCAGAGGAGAAAAATTCCCTCAGATCACTATGTGAGCAAAGAGAAGAGGAGACCAAGGACCTCCGAGCCAAGTTGGTCAAAGCTCACCAAGATCAGACCGATCTGACCAAGCAGGTAATGAAAATCTTAAAAATTCATAGGCTTGATTCGGGAACGGAGGCTAATATTTCGATCTCACAGCTGCAACAGAAGCTCGAGATGATCGGACAGCTCCGTGAGGAGTTTGACATAATAAAGGCAGAGACCTTGGGGTGGAAAGAAGGTATGGACCACCTTGATGCAGAGAAAGAGGATGCTCGAGCCCAATAATCATTGGCCGAAAGTCAACTTCAAGGCATGAAGGAGAAGAGCTTGGTTCAACCAAGAAAATTAGAGAAGTTCGAGGCTCGGTTGGCTTCCGAACTTGCCAAGGCCAAATCTGAAGTCGAAAAAGCAAAGGCCGAGGCGGATGCATTTATGGCCGTCTACCGGGCTGATGCCGAAGCCACCCAAGCTCAAGCGAAAGAGACAACCGAGACCACTTGAACTCGAGCATATTGGGTTGCTGAACTCACCAAATACCAATCTCGGAGGGAAACCCTGAGGAGATCCATGCTCGAGGCTTCAATCTTACTGAAGAGATAATAAAGGCTAAAGAGCATGAAGCCGAAGCTGGATCTCTGACTTCTGATGATGATGATGATGACGAGAGCAAGAGTGGATCTGAGAGTGGGGAGGAGCCCGATGGAGAAGAGACTGCCCCCGGAGATAATCAGGAAACTTAGGGTTTTTTCCATTTTGATCTTTTTGTGTAGGGTCCTGATCGGACCTTGTAAATGCTCTTATATATATATAAAGATCCTTTTCCTTTCCCGACATATTTTTGTCTTATTCTATGCCTTGTGAAGATTTTGTTTCATTCATGCCTTATGAAAGTTTTCATAAGTTCGAGGCTTTAGGCAATCTGATTGAAGTCGGAACTTGTAGTCTTTATAACCGAGTGAGTGTTAGCTCGAGCTCGAAGTAAGAGGTGCCCTTAGGCTTAATAGTCGAGTGATTGCTTACTCAAACTCGAAGTAATGTAGCCCCTAGGCTTAGTAGTCGAGTGAGTGTTTACTCAAACTCGAAATAAGGTAGCCCTTGGGCTTCGTAGATAGTCCCCGAGTGAGAATGGTTGCTCGAACTCGAGTTGGGGTAGCCCTTAGGCTTTATAGTCGAGTGAGTGTTTACTCGAACTCTAAGTAATATAGCTCGTAGGCTTAGTAGTCGAGTGAGTGTTTACACGAACTCGAAGTAATGTAGCCCATAGGCTTAGTAGTCGAGTGAGTATTTACTCGAACTCGAAGTAATGTAGCCTGTAGGCTTAGTAGTCGAGTGAGTGTTTACTCGAACTCGAAGTAATGTAGCCCGTAGGCTTAGTGGTGCTCGATCTCGTTGATTTTTGGTTGGCAGTCCCCGATTTATGGGGTAATGGTCGGCCCTTAAGCCTATTTGCATAATAGATCACGAAATAGAGGAATTATTCTGGGATATAAGATATCGGTAAAGAAGAAAATTTTCTTTATAAGTCATTATACATGTGTTCATATTTTGTGCCAGGGATCGGGCCAACTACATGGACATGGCTCGTTTGACAATTTGGCCCGTACAATGTTTCCGGTCGAGACCTTGTTACCATAAAGTAACGAAGTAACTTCCTTTGCACCGAACTTGATAATCATCGTTGATATATTCGATGATAATGCCCCCAGTATTCGAGGTTGATTGTAAGGAGGCCTCAGATACTGTTGAATTGTTCCAAGTTAGCACTGTCACCACCCAATTTCACCTATAGGTCGTGATGGCGCCCAACACTACAGCTAGGCAAGCCATAAGCATATATTGACAAAATTTAAAACCAAAAAAATAATAAAATCCCAATTCTACCAATGTGTGTGCCAAGCCCTGGTGTCACAAGTGTATGAGCATCTAGTAGATTATACAAAACCTCAAACACTATCTAAAATAAAAATAGACAGAATGAAAAAATACAAGAAGAGACACTACTAGCTGCAGAACGGATCAGAAAGGCAGCTCACCATTATGCTCCTGGATAACGTGGGTGTAAGACGATAGATACCCCACTAGTACTTGCCTCAGGTCCTGCACAAAAAGTGCAGCAAGTGTAGTATGAGTACATAAACAACGTGTACCCAGTAAGTATCAAGTCTAATCTCGAAGTGGTAGAGACGAGATGGCCGACTTTGACACTCACTATGGATCAATAATAATAATTGAAATACAACTAGGATATTTAAATCATCATGATTTACAGAATTTAAAATAATTTATTTAATCAGCGGAAATAATCAAATTCCTTCAAATGNGTAGGCTTAGTAGTCGAGTGAGTGTTTACACGAACTCGAAGTAATGTAGCCCATAGGCTTAGTAGTCGAGTGAGTATTTACTCGAACTCGAAGTAATGTAGCCTGTAGGCTTAGTAGTCGAGTGAGTGTTTACTCGAACTCGAAGTAATGTAGCCCGTAGGCTTAGTGGTGCTCGATCTCGTTGATTTTTGGTTGGCAGTCCCCGATTTATGGGGTAATGGTCGGCCCTTAAGCCTATTTGCATAATAGATCACGAAATAGAGGAATTATTCTGGGATATAAGATATCGGTAAAGAAGAAAATTTTCTTTATAAGTCATTATACATGTGTTCATATTTTGTGCCAGGGATCGGGCCAACTACATGGACATGGCTCGTTTGACAATTTGGCCCGTACAATGTTTCCGGTCGAGACCTTGTTACCATAAAGTAACGAAGTAACTTCCTTTGCACCGAACTTGATAATCATCGTTGATATATTCGATGATAATGCCCCCAGTATTCGAGGTTGATTGTAAGGAGGCCTCAGATACTGTTGAATTGTTCCAAGTTAGCACTGTCACCACCCAATTTCACCTATAGGTCGTGATGGCGCCCAACACTACAGCTAGGCAAGCCATAAGCATATATTGACAAAATTTAAAACCAAAAAAATAATAAAATCCCAATTCTACCAATGTGTGTGCCAAGCCCTGGTGTCACAAGTGTATGAGCATCTAGTAGATTATACAAAACCTCAAACACTATCTAAAATAAAAATAGACAGAATGAAAAAATACAAGAAGAGACACTACTAGCTGCAGAACGGATCAGAAAGGCAGCTCACCATTATGCTCCTGGATAACGTGGGTGTAAGACGATAGGTACCCCACTAGTACTTGCCTCAGGTCCTGCACAAAAAGTGCAGCAAGTGTAGTATGAGTACATAAACAACGTGTACCCAGTAAGTATCAAGTCTAATCTCGAAGTGGTAGAGACGAGATGGCCGACTTTGACACTCACTATGGATCAATAATAATAATTGAAATACAACTAGGATATTTAAATCATCATGATTTACAGAATTTAAAATAATTTATTTAATCAGCGGAAATAATCAAATTCCTTCAAATGCAACAATTCTAAATATATTAATTAAATTCCTTCAATTCAAATAATTTCTAATTTATCAATTAAATATCATTTACATGAATAACAATTAATTCTTTAACAAGCAAGAATAATAATTCATTAAATTCCAAGGATTTTCCAATTTATCAATTAGCTTCACAAGCTGAAATAAACTATTAAAATATCGTGTAATTATTATTATTAAGCACGATTTCTGACGAGGATGTACGACCCGATTCAGAGTGTAGTGTACACTGCCGAGGGACGTGCGGCGCGATCCATAGATGCATCTATCTTGCCGAGGCGTTCAGCCCACTCCACAAAAAGGAGGACATTTTCTTATGTACCTCCGGAAGGAGAGTATATTTATTATAGGATACATTCGGGAGGAGGAACAATTTCTTTTAACAATTAATTAATTTAAACAGAAAATCAAGCATATGAGATTTTCATCCTTTAATATCTTTATCTAATAATTCACAATATATTCATATATATCAATTAATATTAATTAAACAAAGAATACAATTTACACAAGTAATTCATGTTTTGAGTCCTAAACTACCCGGACTTTAGCATTAATAGTAGCTACGCACGAACTCTCGTCACCCCGTGCGTACGTAGCCCCCGCAATTAGAAACAATTATTCAATTTAATCCCTATAGGATAATTTTCCCCTCATAGGATTAGACAAGAGACTTACCTCGTCTTGCTCCAATTTAATCCACTAGAAGGCCTTTTCCATGATTATCCAACTCTGCCTCGCTCGAATCTAGCCAAAATAATTCGATACAATCACTAAAAATTATTGGAATCAATTCTATAAGAAAATATTACTTTTTCAATAAAAATTCCGAAATTAATTAAAAATTTATCTGTGGGACCCACATCTCGGAATCTGACGAAAGTTACGAAATATGAATACACACTCAACCACGAGCCTACCCATACTAAAATCACTAAATTCCGATAATAATTCGGCCCTCAAATCTATCCAAGAGGGTTTTCAAACTTTTCCAACTCAATTCACCAATTAAATGATAAAAATAGTGATGGATTCGGGTAATTTAACCAATATTGTGTTAAGAACACTTACCCCGTTGTTTTCTCTAAAAATCTCCCAAAACTCACCTAAATCCGAGCTCCAAATCGTTAAAAATGAAAAATGGGACGAAGTCCCATTTTCAGAACTTAAACTCTCTACCCAGTGATTTCTTCTACGCGATCGCGAACTTCCTCACGCGATCGCGTAACACAAATTTTACTGCCTAAACATTAACCCTACACGATCACATCAAGTCCCACGCGATTGCGAATGCACCAGGTTCCGACTCTACGCGATCTCACCCCTCTTCACGCGATCGCAAACACTGACACGCGATCGCGATACATACTGGCCAATCCTACGCGATCGCGGAGGTGTCCACGCGATTGCAGTGAACAAATTCCCAGCTGCCCAAATTAACCCAACGCGATCGCAAACCTATTCACGCGATCGCGTAGAACAAATCCACCTCTACCTAAATTACTCTACACGATCGCAGACCAACTTACGCGATCGCATATACGGATACCAGAAGAAAATACTAGCAGTTATTAGCAGTGTTCTAAAGGCCAAAAATGATCTGTTAGCTGTCCGAAACTCACCCGAGCCCCTCGGGACCTTAACGAATTATACCAACAAGTCCTAAAACATCATACAAACTTAGTCGAAACCTCAAATCACATCCAAAATGCTAAAACCACGAATCATCCTCAATTCAAGCTTAATGAAACTCAAAATTTCTAACTTCTTCATTCGGTACCGAAACCTATCAAATCAAGTCCGATTGACCTCAAATTTTGCACACAAGTCATAAATGACATAACGGAGCTATGAAAATTTTTAGAACTAGATTCGCCATTTCAAGCCTAATTTAACTACGGACTTCCAAATAAAATTACGAACACGCTCCTAAGTCCAAAATTACCATACGGAGCTGTTGGAATCGTCAAAATTATATTCCGGGGTCATTTTTTGAAAATATTGACTGAAGTCAAACTTAACACTTTAAGGCCAACTTAAGGAACCAAGTGTTCCGATTTCAACCCAAACACTTCCAAATCCCGAACAAACCATCCCTGCAAGTCATAAATCATTAAAATCACATACGAGAAGTTTTGTTTTAGGGAAGGGGGTTCTAAAAGTTAAAATGACCAGTTAGGCCATTACATTCTCCACCTCTTAAACAAACGTTCGTCCTCGGACGGGTTTAGAATTATACCTGGAATGCTGAATAAGTGTGGATATCTGCTCTGCATGTCTTCCTCGGCCTCCCAAGTCGCTTACTTGACTGGTTGGTCCCTCCACTGGACCTTTACTGCAGAAATTCTCTTGGACCTCAACTGGCGAACTTGTTTATCAACAATGGCAAATGGCTCTTCTTCATAACCCAAACTCTTATCTAGCTGAACTGTGCTGAAGTCCAACACATGTGATAGGTTGGCATGATACTTCCGGAGCATAGATACATGGAAAACCGTATGAACTCCCGATAGATTGGGAGGCAATGCAAGCTCATAAGCAACCTCTCCAACTCGTCTCAACACCTCAAATGGTCCTATAAACCTTGGGTACAACTTGCCTTTTTTCCCAAATCTCATAATTCCCTTCATCGGCGAAACCTTCAAGAGAAATTTTTCACCTACCATATATGATAAATCACACGCTTTCTGATCCGCGTAACTCTTTTGTCTGGACTGTGCTGTACAAAGTCGCTCCTG
>AWOL01S0094659.1:0-12779 GCA_000715115.1 Nicotiana otophora | reverse complement strand
TCCCGATAAGGGAGAATACTGTAACTTATGAGACTAGGATAATGTATATAAATTTGGGAGTATAGACTTCTCTTTATGCCTCGTTATCAAACACATGTAGTTACAAGATCATGCCAAAATAAAGAAAGGGGTTAGCCTTAATATACCTTATCACAATATTTCCAATCACCAAGTTAAACTCTCCTCTTCGCACCTTAATCTACAGCAATGATAATAATACTATCATTAAGTTACGAAAGGTACAACTATCGCATAACGAACAACAAGCTTATTTTGTATTAAAACGGGCAGAATCTCCCCTATAATCCTTACTTCCTCCAAATTCAAGATAACGCCAACAACACAAGAACGCAACGATAATAACATATATACATTATTTTCCAACGTTATATACACCACAAAATACTATAAAATAGGCCAACACACCCCAATCTCTTGATACACAAAACGACCACCGTAGTAGTGTCAAACAGCCCGAAAATGTTACGATGAATGACCAGCCCAACACCATTCATTTATGTGGTGTTTCTCCACACTCTTCCTCCTCCAAAATATCACAAAACAGTAGTAAAACATACAGCCCAACAGCAACACAAAACAGTCCGCTACAAGTGAATAACTCGAACTCACAACTTCCGATCACTGTCCCGTGAGTTCTTACAAATATAGAACGACTTACCATGAATTTACAGAAGAAACAAATGGATGAAAGAGAGCAGTAAACTTACCTTATTTGTTGGATAACTCATCTCTTATCTTGGTTCTTCAAACTCTAGGTTTTACCGCCAATTAGAACTTCAAAGGGAGAGAAAATCAATCAGGGGTTGTCGGCAATTTTTGGGAGGACTTTTGCAGAGATTATGTCTGGTTATTATGCCCTATTATCTGTCTAATATATACAGGAAATAGGCCTTTAAAATTCCTCTTTGGACGATCCGAACTGGCCCATTTTCGGACTCTCATTTAAGCAAGTAGGTGACACACCTACTTGTCACCTAGCAGCATGCACAGTCTCACAAAAACTTATATCTCTCTCTACTACGATGTCGTATTAACAAACGGTTCAATGTGTTAGAAATTAGACTCATATATCTTCAATTTGATGGGTATAACACCCCATAACTCTAAGTATATTGGGAGAAAATTGTAGTTACATTTGACCCAAAGTTTCAGTAAAACTTATGAACTTAACTTGTGATGACTTTCATCGACTTTTGTTCCACAACTCGCTTGACTTTAAAACATAACACACGACTATCATACGACTAACATAACTCATAACATAACCTCCTTATCATGTTAATCACCCTAGTGTCACCCCAAAAGTACATGTTATAACATTCCCAACTTGTTGACTTTCGACAAAACATTATTTCTTCAATTCCTTTAGCTTCTGAACCTTCCAACCCTCTTTGTACTTGTTGTTCATGATCTTCAATATTTTGAACCTCCGAGGTAACATGATTAACTTACTTTATATACTTTCAAAGATGATATCATTTTGGGTCCTACATTAGTTTGCTTATGACACACTTTTACGTCCGAAAATATAGGGTGTAACAAAACAGAATAACACAAAACCTCACATACATATGGCACATAACTCACTCAAGATTTGACTATCAATGCACTCTAGTCAAAGAAGTTAAGTAAATTTAAAATCATACAATTTAAGGTACTTATACAAGAGTCAAAAACTGAGCCTAAGCGTTACACTAAAGCACTCACACTAGTCTCAAGGTATAATAAAGTAAAGAGATATTGCCATCAATTCAAATCATAGCACAAGGTTTCCTACTCCTAACAAAATAAAAACTAACTACACCCAAATCAAACAACACCCTTGGAAAAGAATCGCGGCACAAAGAAAAACCAAGGAGGAATTAATACACTACCTACATGAGAAAATCTTTTTGTCTTTTTTCTTTTGACTTTAATCCCTCAAGAAACCTGTCGATGATATCCATCATCGAGAATTTTTATGGTTTTTTCAATTTTCCAACTACTACAACTAACAAAACTAACACAAATATATACAACATATCCCCTACCCCACACTTTAAGTTGCGGCATGTCCCCATGACACACAATTAAAAAGCATAAGGTAAAGGAAACTTCTCTGAACATCTAGTCGGGGTTTGAGTCGAAGTCGGACTCCATTCCCCGCCTTTGAACTAATGCGCACATCCGTGCAGATAGCTTCTTCTCAGTCATCTTGGGGTACACCCCACACTTATCTTTCTCTCTCACCTCATCCTTCTCTTTTGAGCCCTTCACTTTCCACTCAACACTCGCAGTTGGTTTGTCCTTTTGTGCCCCCTTTGCTATATTCATCTCAAAGGTTACAGTCCCCTCACCCACTCTAAGCATGAGTTTCCTCTCGTGTATATCCAATATTGTTCTACCCGTTGCTAAAAATGGTCTTCCTAGGATAAGGAGGACCTCCTTGTTTTCCTCCATATTCACCACTATAAAGTCAATAGGAAATACGAACTTATCCACCCGAACTAACACATATTCCACTATCCCCTCGGGTATTATAGTCGTTTGGTCTGCCAGCTATAAAGATATTGGCACTGACCTTATCTCTCCAATATCCTTCTCAAGTTTCCTATAAATAGATAAAGGCATTAAGTTAATTGAGGCACAAGATTCACATAAAGACTTATCAAAATTTATAGTTCCTAATGAGCAAGGTATAGTAAAACTCCCTAGATCTCCACACTTTTATGGGAGTTTGTTTTGCAATATCGCGCTGTAATGCTCTGTGAGCTTCACCATTGAGGTCTCTTCTATATTCCTCTTCTCTGTAGGGATCTTCTTCAAGAATTTAGCATAAGCAGGCATTTGTGAGAGCACTTTTGTGAATGGTAAGTTTACATGAACCTGTTTCAGCACAGCTAGAAATCTCCCAAACTGCTTGTCCAGCTTTCTCTATATAGCTTTTGAGGGAAAGGTAAAGCATGCATATGCTTGCTCTCATCATGTTCCTCCCTTCTTCTTTTCTCAACTTTTATCTGGCCCTTCCTCTTTTTCTCAACGTCATTCTTCAGCTACTCCCAACTTTCTTTTTCAAGTTTTATATCTTTTTGGATTGGGGTGAGATCCTTTAATACTTGCCCACTTCTCAAGGTTACATCATTCATTTTTTCTTTGGGATTTCTCTCAGTATCAGCTGGGAGAGTTTTTGGAGCCCTCTTGGATAATATTATTGAAATTTGTCCCACTTATCTCTCTCCATGTTTCGAAAAGATGTACCCAGTTCTTTGATAGCTGCTCCATGAGCGTCCAACCTCTCATCTGTCTTGATAATGAAGGACTTTATTATATCCTCTAGACCAGGTTGAATGGGTTGTTGAGGATGAAATTTTTGCCTCTGCTGATTTTTGTATGCTGGAGCTCCTTGTCCTTGGGGTCTAGAGTTATTTTGTTGTCAAGCATTCACAGTACCTCTAGGTGAACTCCATGAAAAATCGGGGTTCCTTGGCATTTACTTCCTCCATTGAGGCTTGACATTCATGAATAGGGTGTCGTCTTCCACATATATCACAAGCTGTATGAGGCTCATTTTGAATCGAGGCTAAGGACAACTTTCATATTTCTTTAGTCATAGTATCAAGTTGTACCTTCACAGATGTATTAGCATCCACTTAGTGAACAACAGTCGATCTTCTTCTTTCAGCACTCTCAGAGGGCCACCGATTTGCATCATCAGACAACTCATCAAGAATTGTAACAATCTCCTCTGGAGTCTTCTTCATCAATGGGCCTCCAGCTGTATTGCTCAATGTTCTATGTGAGGCCGGTGTCAATCCATCCCAAAAGTCCTGGAGTTGCATCCAGTGTTCAATTCCACTATGTTGACACTTTCTAAAAATCTCCTTAAACCTCTCCCACGTCTTAAACACAGTCTCATTCTATTTCTGGTAGAAGTTATGGATTTCTCTTCTAAACTTGCCCGTTTTATCTTAGGAGAAATATTTATCAAGGAATTTTCTGGTCATGTCCTCCCATGTTCTAATCGATTTCGTGGGTAAGATTCGAAGCCACTCCTTTGCATCATCTTTGAGTGCGAAGGGGAATTCCCTTAATTACACTGTATCTTGTGACATACCATTGTATTGAAAAGTGTTCATAATCTCCTTGAAGTCCATTAGACGTGTGTTTGGATCTTCATTTGGCTTCCCTCTAAAGACACAACAATCCTGAAGGGTTTGAAGCAATCCTTTCTTCAACTCGAAATTATTTGTCGCAATTGGAGGTGGACTAACATTTGATAAACTTTAATTGTAGACCGGTCTAGCATAATCACCAAGCGGTCTCCCAGGCCCGAGAGCTATATTTCCGAACTAATCTGTAGCCATGGGTAGATTTTGAGCAATTGTTTGGCCCCTCTCTTATTCATAGATAATAAGTGCATCCCTGATAGCTGCTTCCTCAGCATCCCATGTATCTTGTTCTCTTAGTTGGGCTGCCTCTATGGCAACAAAATCTACATTATCATCACCGTTTCCAGCCATAGTTTATTTGGTTGAGGATTGCCCAACCTTTTTTGATGTCTCGGTGAGATTTCTTTCCTTCATCAGGTATCACAGTTGTTTTTCAATTTCTGGCTCGTATGGTAGAACTTCCTTCATAGAAGTTCGAGTCATGCACTAACCTAAACTTATAACCTGCGCACAGTCAAAGAACACCAAACGTAAAAAGGAAAAAAAATTAAAATAAAAAGAAAAATTCCTGAATTAGCACTACAAACTATTTCAAACACTATTAATTACCAATCCCCGACAATGGCACCAAAATTTGACGTGCTCTAAACACACACTTAAATTATGCTCGAAAGTTAAATATAGTATAGTATAATATCATATCCACATGGATTGGATTTAAACAGTATTCTTGTAGTTTCTAGCTTGAGTGCTATCCAAGATGATCAACAATTGAGATTTCTATGATTTCTAACTACAATTAACTAAGAATCTAAAGCTATTGACTAATTACAATCGCAACAAAGGTAAGTAGGGAAGTTATTAATGGGAGAAAATAGGGGTTGATAGGATTGGTGCAAGGTAATTGTTTGGGATCTAACTCTAGGTAATTCACTTCTAATGTTTAAATGAGTCTCTCGAATTCACTCAATTTTTAGTTCAAACGCTCAACAAAAACTTCTCTCTCGATTAAGTCTTAACCTTACAAGATGAACCAATTTAAGCATGTGAAATATGCAAGAATGCGTAGTGTAATGGTCTTTAGGAGAACCTCTCTCGATTATCCTCCTAACTAGGTTTAATCAATTTTTAACTAGCCTCTTTCTCTTACTAAAAAGAATTAATGAACTCAACCAACAATATAATGCAAAGACATCACAAGTTATGCCTCTCTCGATTACATGAACACGTGAATATAGATGCACCAATTAAATCATCCAAAAATTCTTCAATACATAAAACTAAAGTTATAATCCACAAACAATCATCTATACACCAAATCCATCAAACCCTAAAGAGAACTATTCCATAGGTATGGAGTAATTCATCACAAATACAATTAGAGTATAGGAAAACATAAATTCATTCCAAACTCGGGTCTTGAGTGAGAAAGGAATGATGAAATCCTTGCACTCGTATTCTTCCAACTCCTCCTTAGTCTCCTTTGGTCGAATATGTGTCAAAAGTCCAGAAAATAACATTTTCCCATGTATCTATACGAAGTAGGGTCGGGCCCAAATTAAACCACCGTCTCATAGCCGAAATAGGAAAATAACTTAGTGGGGAAAACCAGAGAGCTAATTTCTGACAGACAAGCGCAGTACCCCAAGCGTCGCGACATTAGGGAATTCTCAGAGTACATACCAAACTTCAATTTTTGACGTCCAGACTTGGTCCTCGACTCCCGAACACGATCCTGGCTTAATCCTTTGGGCATTTACTCAAAATTTAAAGCTTCAGATAGCTTGAATTCATTCTATAATATCTAGATAGCTCGGAATCACTCCTACAAGGCATACAACACACAATAAGTGCAAAACACTATCAATTAAAGCTCAAACGTAAATAAAGTGCGGTGAATTAGAGTGCAATAAGCGACTAAAATACGGGATTATAGCCTACCATCGCTACTCCACTGAGGTTAGTCTTGCTACTTACTGGGTACCGCTGTAGTGTACTCATACTACGTTTCTGCATATTTTTGTGCAGATCCAAGTGCCTCGGTTGTTGTGGATTATTAGCTGGCTGGTCAATATTTCTGTGGAGACTGAAAGTAAACCTGTCGTCGCGTTCGCAGGCCTCGGAGTCACCTTCTGATATTTTAGATGTACTGTTTAATTCTATTCCGAATAGTTGTATTGAGGGATTTTCTAGCAAACTCAGTATAGCTTATAACTTGTACTATCGGTTTTGGGATTGTAAGTTGTGTATAAAGATTTCTATTTCTTATTTATCAGTTGATGGTTGACATCTTCTATTAATTCAGTAAGTGTTAGGATTACCTAGTCTTAGAGACTAGGAGCCATCACAACATCTTACGTAGGGAAATTGGGGTCGTGACATATGAGTAAACCAACATATACTTAGTAAGTATCATCAACCTTCCGCAATAAGAAAGTAGTAAGGGTTGATATCGAAAGATACTCACTTTATAAACCTGTGCATTTACTATGTACATCAGTAATAACAAAAGTAATACTCCCTCCATTCCAATTTATGTGAACATGTTTGACTAGGCACGAAGTTTAAGAAAAATGAAGACTTTTGGAATTTGTGATCCTAAACATGTCAAAAGGGGTAAGGATTATTTGTATGGTTATAAAAGCATCTCATTAAGGGTAGAATTGAAAATTTAAACAAAATTATTTCTAAATTTGGGGTTATTCTTTTTTGAACGGACCCAAAAGGAAATAGGTTCACATAAAGTGGAATGGAAAAAGTATGCAGCTAACTACATGATCCACATGTTCCGCGTATAATTAGTGAGACATATAAAACATACTAGAATATGTTCAGTTTAAGCATGTTTTAAGATTTATGATATCTCAACTAATCAAGTCCAGTGCCTATAACATATGCGTCATCATTTATATGAAATGCAAGGGCCAGCAACCGGCACTCTAGTGCCAAAGAAACTTACGCCCACACTGCTCGTGGTGATCTAGTGATACAAGACTTATTAGGGATGGAACCACATCCACACGAAAACAAGAATGTGAGTCCACATGCCCTAAATAGATGTCTCAAACAGCACGGACAACTCACGTGCCAATTCCGCATGCATAACTCATATGTCATAATCACAATTAAGTGTGAAATCCTATGTGCAACTTTTAATGCATATGTATATTGAATGATTAGCATCCTAAACATGTAATCCAATATACGTATGATTCATAATGTTAAACTAGCATGGAATAAATACCTATAATGTTGTACTAGCATAAGAGAATGTCAGGCCAAAACCATGATGACGCCTAACACCTTGCTAGGCAAGCCAACAACAAAATATGTAGAAATAGACATTTAACGACAGTAACAATAGTCTCAATAGCGGAATAGCACAAATAACTGAAGTCAAATAACGATACAACTGGAAACCATCTCAAAATCTGGTGTTATCGAGTACATGAGCTTTATAGAATAAGTAAATAAAAGGTCTGAACAAAATATAAAATTGTCCAAAAGACTAAACAGTAATAGCACGAAGTAAGGAAAGGGACTTCAAAGTCTGCAAATGGGACAAGAGTGCTACCTTGAAATCTCCAACAGGTACATACATAACTCCCTAGCAATCACCTCTATCAGTAATACCTGGATCTGCACATAAAGTATAGAGTGTAGTATGAGTATAACCGACCACATGTACTCCGTAAGTAGCAGACCTAACCTCAGTCAGAAAATGGTGACGAGGTTGGCAAGGTTTATTGACACTCAATTTTGACCCTCGATATTTAAGATATAACTTCTGCACACTTCCTAGTCAAAAAATGATAAAATGTGGTCTTTGCACATTATTTAGCCTTAATACACTTTATTGATAATTATTTGTAGTTTTACAAAATATAGGAATTTTATTATTTTATTGCAATTAATTAAATACTACTATTTTTATCTATTATTCTAAATCTCAAAATAGTTTATTGATAATTGTACTATTTTTCAAATATTAGGATTTTTATATAAATTTATTATCATTTAAAAAATAAAATAATTACTATAACATTATTGTGGTAGTTGGCATTTTAATAAGTACTACAAGGTACATTTTAAATTTAATAATCATCTTTTAATTTTATAGCACAGACTATTAACTACATGGAACCCGGTAGAATTTATTTTAAACTATGAATCAAATCCAATGTCCCATCAACATTCAATGTCACAAGACATCATGATCTGACAAGACATCAAGATGTGACAAGTCACTTGATGTGACATGACTTATTTTATCCAGCGGCTAAACTTTCTACCCAATGGGTAACTGTCATGTCCCAACCTCGGGGAGCGCGACCGGCGCTCAACCGAGTGAACCCGGTCGAGCAAGCCTATTAAACTTTTCCTACCCGACTCATTCATAGTCCAAAAAGGGATCGCGTCACCATTTGTAAAACTGGGGAGAGATCAGTTATATAAATATATAAACGTTGCTAGTTCATTTTTCTTCTATACATTATGCCATATTTGAGTTTCCAAAATACAACTCGATCCAACGACCATGCCATAATATATACATGACCGACAAAAACGTCTACGGAGCCATTAAGGATACAAAAGAGCAACATGACAATGCCGGCAATAAGGCCCCGGCTATACCTCAAAATATGAAAACTTATACAAAAGAAGGACTACATGACCTCTGGGAGAAATGGGGCTCACCAAGACTGCTGTGAGGAGAGAAAGAGAATACCACTGTCTGCGATCGGAACTATCTCCGATGGAACCACCTACATCCATTCAAAGATGTAGTGCCCCGGCAAAAGGGACGTTAGTACTGTCGAATAGTACTAGTATGTAAGGCAAACACCAATCTTAGTAGAATCAGTGAAACAAAGAGAAGGCAGTCATAATAATCAATAAGTACTTCATAGGAATACAAAGAAAACACCAAGTAAGGATCACATAGTTTCCAATTCAATCTTTCCATCTTTTTAGATTAATAATCTTTAGTGCCAAAGCCACAACTCACAATACCACCGTGTTTTTACACGGAGTCCAGTCTCGGCCCGACCGCCTAAGCTATCTCAAATGAGACATATCCGTATCCACAATGTAATTCAATAATACCAATACAAATGCCACCATGTGTACAACATGGCGTCCGATCTCGGCCCGATCGGCTAAGCCATCTCACTTGAAACAAACTCTTTCAACTGTCCACTCAATTCACATTTCTTTCCCATCTTCATTACATGGCACAAACAGCCTCATTTATTAAGTAGTTCTTGGCACTTGGGCACATTTTACAATTCAAGTCTTTCCCTTTTTATTTGTTCAAATAACATCATCATTCATGTCGATAAGTATAATCATATAAGGCATTTAACACATAAGGGAAGGAGCTTGGAAAATCATAATTACGTTCTCAAATAGCATGATGACATGGTAACCATCTAAAACAATTAGGGAACATGAATCTTTCAATCAAACACACAAAGGCAAATAATTCTAGTATAATCAAGTTGAAACTTACACCAATTATTCGGACACCAGGAGTTCGATTCTAAGAAGAAGAGAGTTAGCCATACATATCTCAATTGCGCTTCTTTAGACTCTACAATTATCCGGAACCCTTAGCAACCTCAATCTATTTTTGCAATATACAAATTGAACCCAAAATTAGAAAAACGTTCATAGTTCTAGTTCACTTTATTTTTTATTTTTCACACACTCTTTATCACATGCATGCAAGATGAACAACCCTCATACCCATGGACCATCTTATTAATACCCCATTATAACTATCTTTGAAATTAAGAGCTGGGGTGATGAAGTCTTACCTTTTGGATGAAGAATTTGGTGCTCTACTTGAATATTTCCAAGCTTTAAGTGATGGTTGAAGATTAATTGATGGGAATTAGGCCCTCCCTCTAGAACCCTCTCTCTCTCACACTAGAAATATCATAAATGAGCTTCAAAATAGGCTAAATGGGTATTTTAACGGAATGGGGGTCGAGTGTTAAATTAAGAAAAATGGTGCCCCGACACAGGTGTGCGGTCGCATATAATGGTTATGCGGTCCGCAAAGTGACCGCAGAAATGGCCCTCAGGGGCCTAAACCTTCGGCTCAGGTATGCGACCATTTATGTCCAAGACAATAAGCATACATATGAGCAAACAAGAGTCTTAAGTGCATTGAGATTTCTTACACAATTGGTACTGGCTATCATTTGAAACGCAACTTGAAGCCATAACATTTAGCTAAGCAACCAATACTTTGAATACATTACCAAATAGTAGTACAACGTAAGCTATGAGCTAGACATATTTTAGCCATAATAACTTTCAAGCTATGATACCAAGCCACCTAATGGGCAACTACAATACTAGGAACAAAGTGAGTTACTCACTGAGTCATGATTTGGTGGACATGAACATCATACTGAGATAGGTAAACAAAAGATCTTCCTGTGACAAATATTTGAAAATCTCATGTTTTCCAGAAACTTTTATGTGGACAAGTGAGCCCCTTTCAATTGATAGTTACACATATGATAGGTGATGAGATATGCTCTCATGTTACTAGACAGTGAAAAGGATTCATGATAATATTCACAAATGAGTAAAGTGTATGTTCAAACCATAGGATCCACATACACCGAAGAGAAAAAGAGTGGCTCAAGAAGGATCTCCACACTAGGTTGCTTAACATTAGATTGATACCACATAGGTAAACTTTATGACTGTGCCTGTATAAGCACAAGTGAGCAGATGTTATTTATTTGAATCAAAAGGTTATGTAAAAAATTCATCAGGTATAGTCCCTTGTTGAGAATTTAGGAAAGCAAGTGAGAAGTATTAGCCTAGGGTTATAACCCAATTCAAGAAAATCGTTATAGAACTCAATTTCTCAAGAGATTGCAAGTATAAGGAATTGTGATAAAGAGGCTTCACAAATGACAGGTCTCATTCAAAGAGTAGATACAAAGCATGGCTCATAAAGTTGTTCCAATTCTATCCCCATTTCCATAGCAACACAAGGAATGACATATGACAAACTGGATCTGGGATCAATAAGGGCATATACATCATGAGATTGGACAGTTGATATACCTGTAACCACATTTGGAGAAGCATCCGACTTTTGACGCCTCCTCATAGCATAAAACTTGTTGGCCCCTCCCGAGCTCTTGATACCACCCCTAACTGCTCCATGCCCTGCGGGCGCTATAGTGCCTTGAGTTGGGGGAGGCACTGTGGATGTACTAGCTGTTGAACTAGCACTGTGCCGCACCCCCACCCATGCTCTGCCGAGATAAATGACAATCTCTCTGAATGTGACCCCTCATACCACACTTGTAACATACATTGGTACCATAGGGACATACTCCCGGATGACATCTCCTACACTTCACACAACGGGGATGAGGTCCGCTAAACTGACTCGCCCTACTGACATGATATTTATCATTTTTGCATACATCATAAGCATCCCTCTTATCCTTCCTCCAAGCTTCCAACGTGGGAGTAACAGTTCCAGTACTGGTTTGCTGTGTAGGCCTTTGGAATTGCCCAGATCTACCACACCTAACACGCTGTTGAGCATACTCACAACACGATGATAAATGTTCCTTCCCACATATCGGGCAGACCGGGATGGGAGTACCCAACCTAGGGCATTTGTTCTTCTTGTGCCCCCTCATTCCACAACCGTAACATATTTCAAGAGTCATCCAACATCTCCCCAAGTGACGCTTCTTGCAAACCAAACAATCCGGATCATTAGTACCAACAATTCTTTTTCGTTTCTTAGATTCACTCACCAAACGATTCAGTGGTGCGGTGACATTGGTAGGAACAGGGACATTTCCCCTAGCAACAAGTTCTNCCAATACAAATGCCACCATGTGTACAACATGGCGTCCGATCTCGGCCCGATCGGCTAAGCCATCTCACTTGAAACAAACTCTTTCAACTGTCCACTCAATTCACATTTCTTTCCCATCTTCATTACATGGCACAAACAGCCTCATTTATTAAGTAGTTCTTGGCACTTGGGCACATTTTACAATTCAAGTCTTTCCCTTTTTATTTGTTCAAATAACATCATCATTCATGTCGATAAGTATAATCATATAAGGCATTTAACACATAAGGGAAGGAGCTTGGAAAATCATAATTACGTTCTCAAATAGCATGATGACATGGTAACCATCTAAAACAATTAGGGAACATGAATCTTTCAATCAAACACACAAAGGCAAATAATTCTAGTATAATCAAGTTGAAACTTACACCAATTATTCGGACACCAGGAGTTCGATTCTAAGAAGAAGAGAGTTAGCCATACATATCTCAATTGCGCTTCTTTAGACTCTACAATTATCCGGAACCCTTAGCAACCTCAATCTATTTTTGCAATATACAAATTGAACCCAAAATTAGAAAAACGTTCATAGTTCTAGTTCACTTTATTTTTTATTTTTCACACACTCTTTATCACATGCATGCAAGATGAACAACCCTCATACCCATGGACCATCTTATTAATACCCCATTATAACTATCTTTGAAATTAAGAGCTGGGGTGATGAAGTCTTACCTTTTGGATGAAGAATTTGGTGCTCTACT
>AWOL01S0094658.1:0-19703 GCA_000715115.1 Nicotiana otophora | reverse complement strand
CAAGGGATTCTTTTATCATGTATACGTGATAAGGTTTTTTCGTTTCTCACATGATGTTCGATATTTGCATTCGGGCTCTAACTAATTTAGATTTTCATTGAATAAGGTTCATTAACAAAAAAGGTTGTTGAGTATTAAAGTTTTGATGATTAACAAAGTGTAACTAACTGCTCAAAGAACCAGGTCCTCAATGTAACTGCTTAACTGTTGTGAAGAACCAGCACCTCAGGTTAAAGGATCAGCTCCTCATGATTGATACTTGCATGTATGTACAAGAAAATAACTTTATCTCAAAGTTACCTAGGTCCGAGTTTGGTGGAAGATGACTGCTATAAGTGATAAGAGTCGTTGCTCAAGAAGATACGGATAATTCAGTCAGAGACAAAAGTCCGAGATCTTGTGGATCCTTGGAACAGTAGGAGTCCTATAAAAAAGGAAGCCGACTATGAATAGGACTCCTGTGTTTAAATAGGATTGACTTTGGACTTCTGAACTATCCTTTTACACATCAACTAAAGTGTCATAAGTTGTTTTTACTTGTGTTGAGTACTTGCTTTATATTCTCCTAAGTCAGTCTAGTGAATATGTTTTAGGAAATTGAGTTGTAATCAAACGTCAAACAATAGTTAGTGAGTTTGGGTGAATATTTTGCTTTACAAGTTAGAGTAACTTGTGAATCAAATAGGAGTAGTAGGTGTACTGGAGAGTATTGAATTACAGTCTTGTAATTGATACATTTTAGCTCATTATTCTAGTGGAGTTGGAGTTGAAAATCCTGTGTGGTAGGTCGTAATTTTTGCACCTTTTGAGCCAAGTGATTTTTCACGTAAAACTTGATGTGTTCATTGTATTGCTTATTTACTTTACGGTTAAAGAACATAGTAAAGAACAAAATTCTTTAGTAATCCATACGAGCACTCAAACTAACAATTGGTATCAGAGCGGGTTCTCTCATTTATACGGCTAACACCTAGAGAGATCTTGGAAGAAAGATGAGTGCTCCACCTGGAATTAATGAAGGACAATTAACTACCAGACCACCCTTGTTCAATGGAAAATATTACAGTTGGTAGAAAGCAAGAATGGAAGATTTCTTGACAACTGAAAACTATGAACTATAGATCATAGTAAACCAAGGTCCTTTGATTCCTACTAAACAAAATGCACAAAGTGAAACAGTTCCTAAGGACCCCTCCAAATTTGTGGCAGCAGATTTCAGAATGATGGAGAAGAATGCAAAGGCTAAGAAAATCCTTATCTGTGAACTTGGTCCTGATGAGTACAATAGAATTTTTGTGTGCTCAAATACGAAGCAGATATGGGATGCACTCCAAACTGCTCATGAAGGAACAAATCAAGTAAAGATATCAAGGATTGAACTACCCATGAGAAACTATGAGCTTTTCTCCATGAAGGAATCTGAGCCCATCTCGGATATGATGACTAGGTTCACTATAATAACCAATGAACTGAAATCACTTGAAGAGGTATTTATCTCAGAAGAGTTGGTTAGCAAAGTTCTAAGAATCATTCTAGCTTCATGGGAATCAAAAGTCACAGCAATCCAGGAAGCCAAGGAATTGGATAAAAGCTCACTTGATGAGTTGGTTGGAAACTTAAAAACTCATGAAATAATAAAGATAGAATTGCGCAAAGAAGAACAAAAAAGGATAATGCCTTGGTTCTTAAAGCATCTGAGGATGATGAATCTGACTATGATGATCCTGATCTAGCAATTTTTGCCAAGTTCAAGAGGTCCATGAAGAATTCCAAAAGTGCATCCAAGAGAGAGACTAGTAGTAAGCACAAGCATATCGACAAAGCTAACTATGATGGGTGATACAAGTGTGGCAAGCTATATCACATGGTAAAGGACGGCCCAATGTGGGAAATCGAGCGGAGGAAAGAACGAGCTAAAAAGGAGAAACGGGAGAAGATGAGAGAAAAGGGTTCCAACAAAGGAAATATCCTAGGCAAAGGATGTACTGAAGCAATGAAGCAGGCATTCTTGGAAGCATATGAGGATAATGGGAGTGATCAAGAGGAAGAAAAGAAGGATAGGGATATAAGTCTCTATGTTGTGATTGATGAACACCAAGCTGTGAAGACAGATCCCCTAGTACAACTTGGAATGCATATTGGAAGACCTCTTTTGTTTGATGAACACCACTATGATGAATGGAAGCTACATATGGAAATATTTCTTCAGGCTACTGACTTTGACATATGGGTAACTGTCAGTCATGGACCAATTCTCCCAACCAAATTGGATGGTGAAGGTAACAAGTGCAACAAAAGAGAAGAGGAATATGATGAGGAAGATCGTCAGCTAGTTTATAAAAATGCTAAAGAAAAGGACTTGCTCTGCATAAGTCTGTAGAAACACCATCCTCAGAGTGTTCTCTTGGATCTATGCTCATGATATATGGAGGACCTTGGAAACTGACTTTGGAAATAAAAACATCGAAGTGGCTCTGATGGCGATTGAAGAATCAAAAACAGAGGAAGAAGTGATAGGAATGATGGCCATGAGTGATTAAGAAACTAAAGATGAGGCAAACCGGGTAAGTATATTTGTCTTGAAAGAAAATATTCATGATATGCCCAAAAAGAAATGGATGGCCATAATTGTGACCTTAATGAATGAAATGAATAAAATGAGTAATGGAAATGATCAGCTAATCAACAACCTTTCTTGTGTCAAACTTGATATCAAAAAACTTTAATCTGACAAATCTAGTTTAGAGAAACAAGTCAAAGACCTTAAGAATCGGGTTCTTGAACTTGCTTATTATAATGAAAAGTCTCCTGATACATATGGCAAAGGAAGAATGAGTGATCTGTAGGATAAGCTTGAAAAGAGAATAAAAATTGCTAACGATAATCTTTGTGATGCTGAATGTAGAAATAAAGTCCTTCATGAAAATCTAGAAAATGTTAATTATGAACTCTCTAGACTACGAAAATGGCATAGATCTTCTGATGCCTTGAATTGGTTGAATGAAAGTTGTAGCTCTAACAAATCTGGAATTGGCCACAAAAAACCTGTCTCTAAGTTTGACCCCAAATATATAGGAATTTCTGATAATAACATGTGAACTCATTGTGGAAGAGTAGGATACTTTAGAGACACTTGTCTTGCCTTAATTCATGCTCAGTTTAGAAACACCTTTGGTATTGTTAAAAATGTGAAGAAGGAATAGGAGCCAAAGGTCAATCCTCCTGCCCATACTAAGTGGATTAAGGTTAACAAGAAAATAGCTTCTAATCCTTTCCCCTTCTAGGCAAGAAGGGATCTCATTCATTCCCTTTTCCAACAAAAAGGGACCCAAGTTAGTCTGGGTTTCCAAAACTAACTTGTGAATTTTAGTGCAGGCTAACGTGAGAGGAAACAATCAGGACTGATATCTAGACAGTGGATGCTTAAGACATATGACTGGAGAAAAGAAAACAATTCTCTCACTGACAGCCTTCCAAGGAGGGAGTGTGTTATTTGGAAATGGAAAAAAGTCCTGATAACAGGTATTGGCAAGGTTATAAAGTCACTCTCTCATGCTATAGAAGATGTGTATTATGTGTTAGGTCTTAAACACAATCTTCTTAGCATCTCTCAAATGTGCGACACAGGAAATGAGGTGAAATTCAATTCCAAAATATGCACTGTCACTAAGCTTGATACTGATGAAATTGTGCTAAAGGGTAAGAGACATAGCAATGTCTATAGGATATCGATTATGTCACTTCCCCAGAGTGAGCACACATGCTTGAGGGTAGTGGAAGATGATCCACTACTATGGCATAGAAGACTGGGACATGCCAGTCTCTCTCAACTCAACAAGTTGGCAGCGAAGGACTTGGTCCTTGGGCTACCTAAAGTTGAGTTCATCTCTGACAAGGTATGTGATGCATGTGTTAGAGGGAAACATGTTAGGTCATCATTTAAATCTAAGAAGTTTGTACGTACTTCTAAACCTCTAGAACTCCTTCACATGGATCTATGTGGACCAATGAGAATAAGGAGCAAATGAGGTAAGAGGTATGTGTTGTGATTGTTGATGACTTGTCCAGGTATACCTGGACTTTGTTTTTGGGATCCAAAGATGAAACCTTTGATGTTTTTTGTGTATTTGTCAAAATTATTCAACAAAAGCTAGGATGTAATGTTTTAAGTATAAGAATTGACCATGAAACTGAATTTGAAAATTCAAAATTCCTTGAGTTTTGTGGCTCACGTGGAATTGACTATAATTTCTCTACCCCTAGAACTCCCCAACAAAATGGGTTTTAGAAAGAAAGAATAGATCCTTAGAATACATGGGGAGGACCACGTTGATTGCCAGTGGACTGCCTAAAAATTTCTGGGTTGAGGCAATCAATACTTCTTGCTATCTGCTAAATAGATGCATGGTCAAACCCATTCTTGAGAAAACTCCCTATGAGTTACTTCGAGGAAGAAAACCAAATATCATTCACCTGAGAGCCTGTAGGTGCAAATGTTTTGTGCATAATAATGGGAAAGAAGCTCTAGGTAAGTTTGATGACAGAAGTGATGAGGGAATTTTCTTGGGTTACTCTCCACATAGTAAGGCCTATAAGGTTTTTAATAAAAGAACTATGTGTGTGGAAGAAAATATTCATCTTATTTTTGATGAATATAATAATTTGGCTGAGAAAGGTATGTAGGATGAACATTATGACATAGGATTCACTGGTGATGGAGATACAAAGGAATATGATGAAGATGGATCTGAAAACTATAAGGAAATTTATAGTGATCATGAGGAACAAGAAGAAGAAAGAACTATTCTAACTGATGACCAGACAAATGAAGCCACACCTTCTAACGCTGCTCATATTGCAGCTCTTATTTCCAAATTGCAAACTCAATTTGCTGTTAGAGATTTGGGAAAATTGTCGTATTTCTTGGGCATTCAAGCTAACTGGACACGTGAAGGATTGCATTTGTCACAAGGTAAGTATGTCACTGACCACCTTAATCGTGTGCAAATGGGGTCGTGCGGTCCTGTCTTCACACCAGCTTCATCATCATTCAAGCTTTCCACCACTGATGGTTCTCCATTTCATGACCAAACTCTATATAGGAGTACTGTTAGAGATTTACAATACTTGATGTTTACTAGACCCGATATAGCCTATGCCGTAAACAAAGTATCACAGTTACGCATTGTCCTATGGATTCTCATTGGATTGCTATCAAACGTATTCTCCGCTATGTCAAGACTACTGCCTCTCATGGTTTATTTTTTTTCTCATGGATCCTCTACCTTGCTTCATGGTTATAGTGATTCAGATTGGGGAGGTGATATTGATGATCGCAAGTCCACCACTGGATTTACCATTTTTCTTGGCTCCCATTTGATTTCATAGGCTTCTTGGAAGCAAAAATCTATATCGCGGTCGAGCACAGAGGCTGAATACTGTGCATTAGCTGCTGCTACATCTGAGATGACATGGGTCGAGCTTCTCCTTCGAGAGATTGGCTGCTTCACCTCCTCTATTCCTATTCTCTGGTGTGATAATATTAGTGCTACCTACTTAACTGCTAATCCCATCTTTCATTCTCGGAGGAAACATATGGAAATCGATTCTCATTTTGTTCGTGAGAAGGTTCGTAGAAAGTCCTTGTCGGTCAGGTATGTGAGTTCTCATGATCAAGTGGCTGATGCCCTCACCAAGCCTTTGTCCAAGGTCCAATTCCTGGACTTGAAGAGCAAGTTGATAGTTGTTCCACACCCTGCTCAACTTGAGAGGGTATGTAAGGATAATATCACGTAAGAATTGTTGAAGTGTATTTGGATAGAGTTGATGTAATTGTTATCTCATTAGGAGTCCTAAGCAGTGACTATTTTGGAGTCTTATTCTCCAAGAAACTCATGTATATATTTATGTATTTGCACACAAGACTTGTGTGCTAAGAAGTGCGTTCTGTTCTATCAATTGATGCTAATTTCTATCATATGCTTTCACTACCACTTCTCATCAATTTAGGTGACAATGTCACTAAAAGTGAGGAGGATGAAAATATCGATAGAGAACTGTCTAAGTATGAACCATTTGTCATTAAAACAAGATTGGTACTCGATGATCTGGTTGCAGCAAAATGTAGCACTGAGTTTTCTTCTGCTTCAGCTAGCAACACTGGAATGGAACTCAGAGAGAATTGGAAAGAGAAGGATGGCAAAGCTAATCCAACCGAGGACCCTGACAACGCGTCATGTCCAATAGGACATTTTGAATCTAGGAGTTATCCTCTAACTGAAGATGCTAAATCCAATGCCTCGGCCCAGAAACTGAATGTACCTCAGTTTGCAAAAGAGAAGCATAGGAGCATGTGATTGTTTCTTTAGTTTTAATTAGTGTTTTGTAAATATGTGGTTGTTTCATATCCCTTCATTTTATAAGTTCTATATTAAGGAATTGACATGAATTATTGATATGAATGTTTATTACACAACAGTCGGTAGAGAAGAAAACTTTAAGGAGTCTGACACCAAGAATGAAGAATGCGATAACGCATCTGAGTCAGATGAAGGAAGTATTACTAGAGAAAATATTGGCAACCCGGACAAACTGAAAATGGAAGGACAAATCACAAACAAAGCTGAGAGGAAAGCACCAAAGCACTGGAGCAATCTTAAAAGATGGATTCTTCTCCAACAATTCATCAAGGAAGCCATGGAGTTGGAGTGAAACATGTCAGGATAGTAATTTGAGAATGTTTTTTACATGAATTATAAAGGCAAGCAAATTAGCTACCTACACTTTTGAGGCTCTAGCTAATTCACTGATAATGAGGAAAGAATCCCATATGGTAGGCTATATGTATATCCATGTTATATTTTGATGATCTACAAACTTACTGTCAAGAACCCGATAAGGAACCTGTTACACATTCTCAAGATCTTAAGATCAAAAGGATCCAGCTTGGGATATGGTTCAATTCTTCAGAGTCAAAAGAACAACAGAGGGAACAGATAGCTAGCGTTTGTCGAGGAAACTGCACAAGTCAACTGCCCCAGCTGTAAAGTTGTTGCCTCCACACGCTACAGTGCAGAAATAGTGCAGCAGTCAACTTTATGGGGAGTGTCTTTTACCTACCTTGCTTACATCATCCTAGTGATGTCACAAATGCATTATTAACATCAAGGAAGGTTAAAACAATAACTTGAACACTTAGAGAATTTACTCAAGCACACTCACTGTGATTGATCATCTAGAAAATGATTCTCAACTGCATCAAGAACAAAGAATAAAACTACTACGGACTAGTTCCCCATATCAGGTTTTTGTATGTCCTTAGTTGAGTTGTAACTTTGTAATAATTCTTCAATTGTAATTCCTACTTAGCTTGTTTAGAATCATTGCGTAGGAAACCCTTTGTAAATCATAAACCCTTGTGTTTGTGTCTTGGCTAGAGTTAGTCGAGTTGTAAAGTCTTTGTAATAGAGTTATTAAGAATTGGCTTGCAATAGAGTGTTACAATTTAGTGAGGGATTAAGAGGTTAATTCCTAGGTTACATAGGTTCTAATATGAAAGTTGCTCAATAGTGAAGTTGAAATCCTACATGGGTAGGTCGTGGTTTTTCATCCCGTTGAGCTGGGAATTTTTCACGTAAAATTCCTCCTGTCATTTACTCACTGCAGTGTACGTGGTTTCTGTTGGAACTTATAGAGAACCTGGTTCTCTATATAGTTTGGTGGACCCTTAAATTCTATCACTTGGTATCAGAGCGGGTTATTTCTATCAGGATAACACCTAGAAAGGATCCTCATGGCTGCTCCACCAAACTTTGAAGAAGGTCAGTCCACCTACAGGCCACCAAGGTTCAATGGCCAGTATTATGGATGGTGGAAGACAAGGATGCACGATTTTATCATGGCTGAAGATTTCGAGCTCTGGGACGTCATCTGTGATGGACCCTTCATTACCACAAAAACTAGTAGTGGCCCTGCTATAACTATTCCCAAAACAAGAAAAGAATTTAATGATGCCGGCCGAAAAGCCATAGAGAAGAATTTTTNAATCATAAACCCTTGTGTTTGTGTCTTGGCTAGAGTTAGTCGAGTTGTAAAGTCTTTGTAATAGAGTTATTAAGAATTGGCTTGCAATAGAGTGTTACAATTTAGTGAGGGATTAAGAGGTTAATTCCTAGGTTACATAGGTTCTAATATGAAAGTTGCTCAATAGTGAAGTTGAAATCCTACATGGGTAGGTCGTGGTTTTTCATCCCGTTGAGCTGGGAATTTTTCACGTAAAATTCCTCCTGTCATTTACTCACTGCAGTGTNAAAAGAATTTAATGATGCCGGCCGAAAAGCCATATAGAAGAATTTTTGTGTAAAGAAAATCCTTGTCTGTGGTATTGGTCCTGATGAATACAATAGGATATCGGCATGCCAGTCAGCCAAGGAAATTTGGGAAGCTCTCCAGACAGCTCATGAAGGAACAACACAGGTCAAGCAATCCAAGATCGACATGCTCACAACTGAATACGAGCTCTTTAGGATGAAAGATGATGAATCCATCCAAGATATGCATACTCGCTTCACCTCTATCATTAATGAGCTCCATTCTCTTGGTGCAATTATTCTAAGAAACAAGCTTGTCACGAAAATCCTTAGTTTGCTGCCTAGTTCTTGGGAAAGCAAAGTGAACGCCATTACAGAGGCGAAGGACTTGTAGAAGCTGACCATCGATGAACTCGTTGGCAATCTGAGAACATATGAAATGAAGAAAAAGAAGGACAATGAAAGAAGAGAGCCCAAAAGAGAGAAGAACCTGGTCCTCCAGATGGACGACAATGATTCAAGTGGTGAGGATGGTGATATGTCTTACTTAACAAGAAAATTTCAGAAGATGGTTCACAGAAATGGAGGCATTCTAAAACGGGGGAGTTCTAGCAAGCCAAAAAACTATGACCTCTGTCATAAGTGTGGCAAGTCAGTTGTCTAAGTGTTGTTGATGATGATGCTGAATTATGACATAGGAGGCTGGGTCATGCAAGCTTCACGTTGCTGAACAAATTGGTCAGGAAGGACCTGGTTCGTGGTCTGCCCAAGTCAAGTTTCAAGGATCACAAAGTGTGTGATGCATGTGTAAAAGGCAAGCAAGTCAGATCCTCATTTAAGCCCAAAAAGGAAGTTAGTACCTCAAGGTCACTTGATCTTCTTCACATGGATTTATGTGAACCCATGAGGGTGGCAAGCAGGGGAGGAAAGAAATATATCTTCGTTATAGTTGACGATTACTACAGATTCACCTGGACTATATTTCTCATAACCAAGGATGAAACCTTTGAAGTGTTTGTTGCCTTCGTCAAAAAGATTCAAGTGAAGATGGGTAATAATGTAGCTTGCATCAGGTCTGATCATGGGACGGAGTTCGACAATGCCAAATTTGATGGGTTCTGTACTGAAAATGGTATCGCTCACAATTTTTCAGCTCCAAGAACATCTCAACAAAATGGTGTTATGGAGAGGAAGAATAGAACTCTTGAAGACATGGCAAACAATATTGATTGACAGTGGGATTGCAAAGAATTTCTGGGCAAAAGCTGTCAATACTGCTTGCTACTTGGTGAACAGGTGCATGATCAGGTCCCTTATGAACAAGACTCCATATGAACTGCTGAACGGAAGGAAGCCCAAGCTGACACATCTAAGGACTTTTGGGTGTAAATATTTTGTCCTCAACAATGGAAAGGAAACTCTTAGAAAATTCAATGCCAAAAGTGATGAAGGAATCTTTATGGGATACTTATCTCAAAGCAAAGCTTACAAAGTATACAACAAAAGGACTTAATGTGTTAAAGAGAGTATACATGTGATCTTTGACGAATCTCACCTCTCCTGTGAGAAGGACAAACGTGTTGACCAAGATGGAGAACCTTTATCTGTTCCATGTGAAGTTATTGACATGGAAAATGGAAATGCGGACATGATGAGTCATGTCAAGGAATCCATTGAAGATGATGCAAATACATCTCCATCCATTGGAGAGGAACCTGGTCCCACGATCACAACAACTAAAGCTGAAAATAGAGTTCTTGATGCAATCCAAGGTACACCACTTGCTGAAGTAAGAAGAGGACAAGAACCTCAGTCAGATATACCTGGCTCCTCTACCAATGAGATTTAGGTACCAAATTGGAAGCACAAAATCTCACATCCTCTTGACAACATAATCACTCCTCTCGACTCCGGAATTTAGACCAGGTCAAAAGCTAGAAACTCACTTACCTTTTCAACCTTTCTTTCTCAAATAGTTCCCAAAAACATCAAAGAAGCTTTGAAAGATGCTGACTCGATTAATGCCATGCAAGAAGAGCTGCATCAATTTGAAAATAACAAAGTATGGCACCTGGTTCCTCGACCTGCAGATCGAACCGGTATGGGAACTAGGTGGGTATTCAGGAACAAACTTGATGAGTTTGGAAACACAACAATAAATAAGGCAAGGCTTGTAGTTCAAGACTACAATTAGGAAGAAGGGATTGACTATGATGAAACTTTTGCTCCAGTTGCTCGAATGGAAGCTATTAGAATCCTTATAGCCTTTGCATATGGAATTCACATTGTTCCAAATGGATGTCAAAAGTGCATTTCTGAATGGCTTCCTAAAAGAAGAAGTTTGTGTCAAGTAACCTCCTGGATTTGAGAGTCAAGAGCATCCTAAGCATGTGTTCAAACTGAACAAGGAACTGTATGGGCTAAAGCAGGCTTCCCGGACTTGGTATGAAAGGTTGTCAAAGTTCCTTCTAGAAAATGACTTTACAAGAGGGAAAATTGACAACACTCTTTTTCTGAAGAAACGAGGAAGGAACACTCATTGTTCAAATATATGTTGATGATATCATTTTCAGAGCCACATCTGACTCTCTTTGTGAAGAGTTTGAAAAACTCATGAGGAATGAGTTCGAGATGAGTATGATGCGAGAATTAAATTTCTTCTTGGAACTTCAAGTGAGGCAATCTCAAAAGGGGACATTGATAAGTCAGCAGAAGTACATCAAGGAGCTGCTGAAAAGGTTTGACATAGAAGCATCAAAAGTTATTGACCCTCCTATTGTCACAGCTACGCATCTAGACATTGATGAACCCGGTTCCCCTGTAAATCAGACCATGTATAGAGGGAGTATAGGGTCACTCTTGTATCTCACTACAATCAGAGCAAACATTGTGTTTGGCGTGGGTCTTTGTGCAAGATTTCAATCTAATCCAAAAGAATCTCATCTGAAGGTTGCTAAGTGAATATTGAGATATCTCAAAGGAACACATGACCTGGTTATGTACTATCCCTCAGGTGACATCTTTAATCTTGTTAGGTATGTTAATGATGAATATGCAAGATATCTGGTGGACACGAAAAGCACGTCTTNTCCCTTGTAAATCAGTCTATGTATAGAGGGATCATAGGGTCACTCTTGTATCTTACTACAAGCAGACCAGATATTGTGTTCAGCGTGTGCCTTTGTGCAAGGTTTCAATCCAATCCAAAGGAATCTCATCTGAAGGCTGCCAAGAGAATATTGAGATATCGCAAAGGAGCGCAGGACCTGGTTCTCTACTATCCCTCAGGTGACAACTTTGATCTTATTGGGTATGCTGATGCTGATTATGTAGGATATCTGGTGGACATGAAAAGCACGTCTGGAATGGCACATTTCCTGGGTTCCTGTCTAATCTCATGGGGTACAAGGAAGCAAAACTCTGTGGCACTCTAAATTACAGAAGCGGAATATGTAACAACTGCTTCTTGTTGTGCTCACTTGCTATGGATCAAACAACAGTTGGAAGACTTTGGAGTGTTCTTTGACTGTGTGCCCCTCCTGTGTGACAATACAAATGCACTCAATATGGCCAAAACTCCAGTCCAACATAAGAGAACCAAGCACATTGATGTGTGTCACCACTTCCGCAGAGACAATGTTGAAAAAAGGCTCATTTGTATGAAATTATGCAGCGCAAAAGATCAGATTGCAGACATATTTACCAAGGCCTTGAGCAGAGAACATTTTGAAAGAAATCTCCTAGCACTGGGGTTGCTAAAACCCAACTGAGAACCTGGTCCCTCGATGATTGGCTATGAAATAAATGTTCAGGTAAAATTAGTTAAAAANAAGAACATTTTGAAAGAAATCTCATAGCACTGGGGTTGATAAAACCCAACTAAGAACCTGGTCCCTCGATGATTGGCTATGAAATAAATGTTTAGGTAAAATTAGTTAAAATGTGTTTTCTGGCACAGTCTAACTCATCTCTATACCGTTACAGGTAGACACGCATGATGATTACAGAGCAAATAGGCAGTGGATGCAGTACACGCTGGTAAAAAGGGCAAAGCTAATAGATGCAAGATTATTCAGGGAACCTGGTTCTCCTGATGCAGGTTAGTAGTTTCTCTATTTTCTCATGCACAATTTGAATGGTTAAAACAAGTGCCATGTCATCAGTGCGTCAGTTTCTTTTCCTTGCGTCTTGTGAACCCAAACGACTCACCCGTTAATAATCGACCCGACTCCCAAAACTGCCGCCCTTTCTTAACCGGTCCCTCATCCATCTTAAATATATTCATTACTGTCACAACTCTTCACATCAATCTTCAAACTCTCCCTTATTCTTCCTGTCTTCAAACTACCCATTCCTTTTCTTCAATTCATAATTTCTCACCATGGCTGAAAACCATGAACACTCGAGTGTTCCAAGTAACACTCCAACTGAGTCCTCACCAGTTAAAGCACCACTGTTGGACTCCTCGCTCCTCACTACTACTAGCCAAAACCCTAGGACAGAGTCACCCTACTCTCAGTTTTCTCTCCTACCCAATCGAGTTCTACTTCTCACAGGAGTCGNTTTCCTTGCATCTTGTGAACCCAAATGTCTCACCCGTTAATAATCGACCCGACTCCCAAAATTGCCGCCCTTTCTTAACCAGTCCCTCATCCATCTTAAATATACTCATCACTGTCACAACTCTTCGCATCAATCTTCAAACTCTCCCTTCTTCTTCCTCTCTTCAAACTACCCATTCCTTTTCTTCAATTCATAATTTCTCACCATGGCTGAAAATCATGAAAACCTGAGTGTTCCAAGTAACACTCCAGCTGGGTCCTCACCAGTTAAAACACCACTGTTGGACTCCTCGCTCCTCACTACTACTAGCCAAAACCCTAGGACAGAGTCACCCTACTCTCAGTTTTCTCTCCTACCCAATCGAGTTCTACTTCTCACAGGAGTCGCACAATCTCGACTCCTAAAAGATTTGTCGGTACGAGCTCTCCTCCTGCCTCATCGGAAAATCTGGGTAAAAAGGGTACAGTTGACAAAGAAGAAAATCAGGAAATCTCCAGTCTTCTTTTGGATGAAGGATAAAATGTAGACCAAACTGCTGGTTCTTAGAATGATTCAGTTCCTAATCTTGAGCCCACAAGTAAACTCATTCTTCTTCTGCGTTTTCCATGGAGTTACAAGAGAAAAAAGCAATAGAAAACATGCTATCTATAGCTAATGAAGGGGTTATTATCGAAGGAAGTGCGAATGGGTCTGAGGCTGAGGGGGAAGAGTCTAAGACTGTGGTAGAGGGCAGATGGTAGAGAGCATATGCCTATTGAACAATCGGCACAGGGCAATACTATCGGGGTACCAACTGAGGGACCTGATCCCTCCTCAGAGGATCCAACTCAGAGGTCCTCCCAAGAGCCCCAGGTCAGCATTGATCATGCTTCATCCCCTCATTTCGATGTTGAGCCTTTGTCTGTGGTTGTGCCTGAGATGAAATCTGATTTTGAAGAAGTAGTTGGGGAAAGTGAAGAGGATTATGATGGTATGCCAATTGCTAGCTTGACTAGGCGTAGACCAATAGTTGCTCAAGAGTCTACTCCTAAGCAACCTACTACAAGGTTTCAAAGGAAGGAGGCTCTTGAGTCTGCGCTTAAGAACAACCAAGCTAAGTCAAGGAGAAGAAAATTAGTGAAAGATGGAAAAGTTGTAAGTGAGAAGACAGTTCCAGTTGTGAATGTGGATGATGAAGTAGAAGAAGAACCTGGTTCCTTAACTAGAAAGCGCTCACAGAAGCATGGTCTCCCCAAGACTAAAAGGGGATGTTCTGTGTCTACTGAAAGTCAAGTCTAATGATGTTGTCACTAGTGAAATTGTGATGAAAGAATCTGGTGATAAGTTGGTAGAAACGTCTGCTGCCAGGGTGTTGGAAGAATTGGGTGAAAAGTCTATGAAGTCTGATGAAAAGGGAAAGAATATTCGCAAGTCTGCTAAGAGAAAATATGATACTGATGAGGAACCTGGTTCCTCAAAGAAGGCCAAAGTTGGTGATCCAAGGAATGTTGGGAAAGAGAAGTTGAGGAATCAAAAGGTGCTATGGGGCCGCACATTTTCCCCTGACATTTTGGAGGAGGCTGGTATGAGACAACTGGTTGAAATTTGTGAGTTTCAATAGTGGACACATTTGTTCACAAGTGATGCTCCAAAGGTGTATGAGGAGAAAGTTCATTCTATGCCGACCTCTTCAAAGTTGAGGATGATCACATATGTGTGATGGTGAATATAGTTGATATGGTAATGGACTCTGCTTTGTTGGGATCTATTCTGGGTGTTCCTGATGAAGGGTTGTCTAGTGTTCAGGGATCTTGTTCTCAAAATTTCAGAAATCCATCCTGAAGGACATAGCAGTTCAGCAAGGGGAACGAGTACAGAAGAAGGCCCTCCTTCCAGTATACCAACTGCTATTTGAGATGGTGAACAAGGTCTTGCTCCCTCGTGTTGAGAGAAGATCTATCACTTCTCGTGCAGACCTGTTCCTCATGGAAGCACTTGACAACTTCACTACCATTAACTTGCCTGGGATCATGATAGAGCACATGCAGAAAGTGGCAGATTTTAAATATGGTAATCATGGACTGCCTTATGGGTTCCTTCTCACAATGGTCTTGGAGTACTTCAAGGTTCCTCTGGGACAAGCTAAAGTGGTCACGAAGAAGCAAACTTTCTCGAAGTCCACTCTAGAAGAATGTGAGTGCATTGATAGGGCTAGAGGAGTTGGAAANCATTAACTTGCCTGGGATCATGATAGAGTACATGCAGAAAGTGGCAGATTTTAAATATGGTAATCATGGGCTGCCTTATGGGTTCCTTCTCACAAAGGTCTTTGAGTACTTCAAGGTTCCTCTGGGACAAGCTAAAGTGGTCACTAAGAAGCAAACTTTCTCCAAGTCCACTCTAGAAGAATGTGAGTGCATTGATAGGGCTGGAGGAGTTGGAAGAACTTCTATTATTTCTCAATTGATCAACACTCTGAACAGTCCTACTGCTGAGATAAGGCAGTTGAAAGCAAGGAATGCTATTCTTGAGAGTCAGTTGAGTCAGCTTCAGAAGGCACCTGGTTCCAGTATCTCTCAAAATGAAGAGGTTGCCCGCCTGACCAAGGAGAATGCTGACCTCAAAGAACAGGTGAAGGACCTGAAAGAGAAACTGCTCAATGAGCAAAGGTCGGCGAATGCTTGAATGTATATTGTCCTCCAAACCCTTGCCTTTGCCTCTAAGCCCTCTCCTTCCAGTGCTACCAAAACAGTGTCCCCTTAGTGTCAAGTCTTAAATATTAGTTTCCTATGATTAGTTTTTTTTATGATGTTTGTGGTATTTATTTTTATTGTTCTGAATTGTGGATGGTTGTCAGTAACATTGACTCTGCTCCCTATTTTCAATTCAAATTGTTTAATGAAAGCTTTTTCCTTTTTGCTGTATATGCCTTGTCTTTATGATCTGTTTTTAGTCATGTTGTGTGAACATAAGTGACATGAGTTCACTCAAGCTAGACTTCTTTCTGCTATAAGCATGTTACTAATCGTTTTATGAGGCCAAAATGGGGAAAATAATTCAGGGGGAACAAGATGGGAAACGGATTCTGGGGGAATTCAGGAAATGCTAGTTCTTAGGGAAAACTTGAATTATAAATTTTTCATCATCAAAAAGGGTAAAAGTGATAGGCTATATGTATATCCCTGTTATGTTTTGATGATCTAACAAACTTACTGTCAGGAACCATATAAGGAACCTGTTGCACATTCTCAAGACCTTAAGATCAAAAGGTTCCAGGTTGGGATATGGTTCAACTCTTCAGAGTCAAAGGAACAACAGAGGGAACAGATAGCTACCGTTTCCCGAGGAAATTGCACAAGTCAACTGCCCCAGCTGTAAAGTTGCTGCCTACAGACGCTACAGTGCAGAAACAGTGCAGCAGTCAACTTTATGGGGAGTGTCTTTTAACTACCTTGCTTACATCATCCTAGTGATGTCACAAATGCATTATTAACATCAAGAAAAGTTAAAAATAATAACTTGAACACTTAGAGAATTTACTCAAGCACACTCACTGTGATTGATCATCAAGAAAACAATTCTCAAGTACATCAAGAACAAAGAATAACACTACTAAGGAGTAGTTCCCCATATCAGTTTTTTGTATGTCCTTAGTTGAGTTGTAACTTTGTAATAGTTCTTCAATTGTAATTCCTACTTAGCTTGTTTAGAAGCATTGCGTAGGAAACCCTTTGTAAATCATAAACCCTTGTGTTTGCGTCTTGGCTAGAGTTAGTCGAGTTGTAAAGTCTTTGTAATAGAGTTATTACAAATTGGCTTGTAATAGACTGTTACAAGTTAGTGAGGGATTTAGAGGTTAATTTCTAGGTTACATAGGTTGTAATCTGAAAGTTGCTCAGTACAACAACAACAACCCAGTAGAAGCTCACTAGTGGGGTCTGGGGAGGGTAGTGTGTACGCAAACCTTACCCCTACCCTGGGGTAGAGATGCTGTTTCCGATAGACCCTCGGCTTCCTCCCTCCAAGAACTCCCCACCTTGCTTTTGAGGTGACTTGAACTCACAATCTCTTGGTTGGAAGTGGAGGGTGCTCACCACTAGAGCAACCCACTCTTGGTGAAGTTAAAATCCTACAAGGGTAGGGCGTGATTTTTAATCCCGTTGAGGTAGGAATTTTTCATGTAAAATTACTCCTGTCATTTACTCACTGCAGTGTGCGTGATTTCTCTGGGAACTTATAGAGAACCGGATTCTCTATATAGTTTGGTAGACCCTTAAATTCTATCACCATAAAAAATGTTTTGACAGATATTGCTGGAAGGTAACTCAAGTGAAACCTTTGGAACTAACTGAAATCTATTTCTTTCTCTTTTCCTTTTTTTTTTCTTTGATGGCTTTGTTTCCTTGACGTTTGAGGGATACAAACCAATTTATGCACTAGTTCGATAATTTTATCCACAAAGAGGATCTGGACAAGAGATACATATGCCACTAAAGGTTAAACTGCTCAAAATGATAAGAGAGATTTTGATCATGATGTATGATCCAAAATCTACTATAAGCGGATTCTCATCTCCCAGTAATGAGTGAAGAAACAGGTTATTTTAGAAGCTTGATCATGCTTGACATTGTCTCAGCACATAAAATAATAAACACAGTCAGTTTTCGGATCAATTCACTGATAATCTGGGAAGCAATTGCTTTATAGAAGCTTGATTTGAGTCCAAACTTGTTTACAATAAGGTTTTGCAGGAAAATAGATATGCGTATTATGCTTCCGCTGGAGAGAGTATTATATGTCATTGTAACAACTATATAGCCGCTCTGACTACGGTCACCGGGTCATTTATATATTAAGTAGTAAAACGTTTTTGCAATCCATATGGTTTTATGGTTTTTGTTGTGGATTTATAATTAAAAGATTGACTGATCAGTATATGATCAATGAAAATATTGCAGCTCACTATTTGATATACATTTCCTACCAGTTTCTATTCAGCTTATTCGTCCTACTCATCAAACAGAACAAGCTAAACGTAAAATTGTGATGCAAACTAAATTCTAGTTCACCAGTTCAAACTATGGGACAAATGAGCTATGTTAGAATATTCAAGATAAAATAGATGGTTATACATTTACACTACATGAAAGTTTACTACTAAATACTAATGTAAAAGGCAGCTCGGTGCACAAGGCATCGCGCATTCACGCGGGGCCAGAAAAGGGCACCCAAGGGATGTGACGTAGACAGTCTACCCTAATGCAAGCATAAATGGTTGCTTCCACGGCTAGAACCCGTGACATGTAGATCACATGGAGACACTTTACCATTGATCCAAGCCAATACTTTAATAAAAGAAATCATCAGCAAAGTGTTTAGAGAACTTCATCTGGAAGCTTTTGTAAGTACCTTTCAAGAACAGCAATGAATCAATTACACCTTAATTCCAAATAAGTCGGACTCAGTTATACGAATCTTTCACGAGCAACTTTGAGAAGACATTATCATATCTAAAAATAAATAAGCCACAATTTCTTAGTGCTTCACAAGTAATTAATTTAAGCAGGACCAGATTATTAGAAGAGAAATGACAAGTTAAGATCATATAATAAATTGGTTTAGTAGCATTAGTTTATAAGACAAATGCCAACAATAGGTTTTCAGCCTTTTTTTTTGGTGAACAAAATAGGGAAGGAAACTGATGCTCAAGTTCTATATAGAAGTTTTTAAAAAAACGTTTTACCTCCTACTGCCTCTTTGGTTTAGCCAATCTTGGGTATTAAGGAACGTGTCCAGAAGATGTATTCTTAAAGACTTGAAGTTTAAGTTCAAGAACAAATACAATAGTAAACAAGAAAACAGGTAAAGCAAGAAGATTGATGACATATTTCCTATTGGAAATTTAATGGAGATCGAGCTGCAACTGATTTTCAAGTTGTGGCTCACAGTATGTTTAGAATTGATTTCCTCCCTATTTACCTCTGAAAGGGACACTTCCTATTTTCTATGATAAAGAAACTACTTATAATGACATAAGAAATACAACATACTGCAGAAAAAAGCAATAGTAAGAGTATATAGTAGTAGAAATATTTAGAGCGACCTAGCCAGACGAGATTTCGGTAGAATTTTGGAAGTATGTGGGGAGAGCAGGTTTCGAGTGGTTGACTAGGTTGTTTAATGCTATTTTTAAGGTGAAGAGAATGCCAGATGAGTGGAGGTGAAGTACGGTGGTCCCATTGTATAAGAACAAAGGTGATATCCAGAGTTGTAACAATTATAGAGGTATCAAATTACTGTGTCATACCATGAAAGTGTGGGGGAGGGTGGTTGAAGTGAGGGTGAGGATGACAGTGTCTGTATCCGACAATCAGTTCTGGTTCATGCCGGATCGTTCGACTACAGAAGCTATACACTTTGTTAGGAGGTTGGTGGAACTGTACAGAGAGAGGAAGAAGGATCTGCACATGGTCTTTATTGACCTAGAGAAAGTGTATGACAAGGTTCCTAGAGAAGTTCTCTGGAGATGCCTGGAGGCAAAAGGTGTGTCGGTTCCCTATATTATGGTGATTAAGGACATGTATAATAGGGCTAAGAATCAGGTTAGGACAGTAGGAGGCGACTCTGAGCATTTTCCGGTTGTAATGGGGTTACACTAAGGTTCTGCACTCAGTCAGTTCTTATTCGCCCTGGTGATCGACGTGTTAACACACCATATTCAAGGAGAGGTACCATGGTGCATGCTATTCGCCGATGACATAGTTCTGATTGATGAGTCGCAAGCCGGTATTAACGAGAGGCTAGAGGTTTGGAGACAAGCTCTTGAGTCTAAGGGTTTCAAGCTGAGCAGGA
>AWOL01S0094655.1:9753-27340 GCA_000715115.1 Nicotiana otophora | reverse complement strand
TATATATATATATATATATATATCATAAAATTCGATATTGGTTAGGAGATTATCATCGTAGACGGGCCATAAAGAAGGAGGAAAAGTTTAACCATGCTCATGCACAACTCAGAAATGTTATTGAACGTGCTTATGGAGTTTTAAAAGCAAGATTCCTAATATTGGACAAGATGGCTCCATATCCTATTGATGTCCAAAGAGATGTTGTTATTGCATATTTTGCAGTTCATAATTTTATCAGTAAAGAGCATCTAAATGATGACTTGTTTAATCAATATGATTTACCTCAAGTAATATTTGAGGAAGAAGGAGAACATAAACACGTATTAGATGAAACAAATGAACCTAGCTGGACAGATAAAGATTCACAATTTATGGACAATATGCGTGAAGAACTTGCACTTCAGCTAATGCAAGGAAGAGGAAATAATTTATATTTTCATATTTTTGTTTGTTAGAATTATGTTTTTAATGTTTGACCACTAGAATTTTAACATAATGTTTAATTACTAAATGTTTATTTACTATTTTCTAAATTATACACACATATACACGTGTGTGTGTATAAATATATATAAATTTAAATATAGATAAATTATACATATTCAGATACTGAAAACAAACAGTCTTAATCATTCAGTTTTCAGATCGAGAGACAACATATTACTTAGTATTCAGTTGTGTATTCAGATTCAGATGTCTTAATCTTAATACATATATTCATATTTAGATGAGTATTCAAATCCAAACGTCTTAATCTTAATAAAAACAAATGAGGCCTTAGTGTGATATTTAATCCCGTCATTTAGCTAGCGTTTGGCCATAGATTCCCAAATTTATTCTGAAAAATCTAATTTGGGTGAAGTTTGGTTTGAAGATGAAAATGTGTTTGGACATCTGTTTTGGGTGAAGTTTTGTTTGGAAAAACATGAAACATAACTTATATCCACAAATTCTAAAAACTATCACAAATACCCAACAGTACCATTATCAATAACATTCATTATATTATTGCAAACCATAGTCCTGAACATAAATAAATTTGATACAAAATTATCATTTTTATAATGAACTACATGATACATTATCAGACGAGCGAGAAGACGAAGCAACATCGTTACAAAAATAATAAATTGTGGGCTCTTTTATAAAATATAAAAGTTTGGGGCAATTTTTAGCTGGTTTTGGGGTTTGGGACTTGGGATTTGGCTAAACTATATGCAAAATCTATGGCCAAATATGTGTTTGCCAAATAAAATCCAAGTTTATTTTGGCAAAATTTATGGCCAAACGGGCCCTTAAGCTTTTCATACTATATTAAAAACGATTTTTCCATGTTTGTACAATATTGTATGAAAAGCTTACATGTAAATATGATAGCTTAAACCTAGGGAGAGGGAAAATTGTTTTTTTTTTTACGTTGTTTCTCGGGTTGGGGGATGGGGGTTGGGTCGGGTACAGGTTAATAGTTAAATGAATCGGGTAAAAAGTGGCTAGGTCATTTTAATTTAGTGAAGTTACGCAGTAAAATTTAATTCTCTCAATTCCCCGGCGACCGCACCAAAAATTCGAGAGTCCATCCAATTGAGGGGTATTTGTGAACCATAGTATAAAGGTAGGGACCCAAATAGTCAAATAGCCAAATAGGATATCGAAGTATATTTTTAAACTATTTTTGAAAGTATATGGATATATTTGACCCTTCTCCGATCAAATATTGGTCTATTCACAAAAGTTTTATATTGTGATTATTTTTATTATGCAACCAACCAAACCACCTTCATACGGTAAACAAAATACTATTAAGTTATTATATTTCTCATGGAAAGTTTTATATTTTCTAATTTATATGATATAGTTTGGCTCGAAACAATATTTAAAAAATGATAAGGATTTTTAAAAGTTGTGATCTTATGCATAACATAATATTTATATGATTATAAAAACTTTATAATAAATTTATAATAAATGAAACATTTAGAACAAATGTTTTTTAATTAAAGAAAGAAAACTCGATGGCGTGGCAATCTACTATTTGCTGAGCCGACGTAGAACGGAGAAAAACATGAGAGAAAAAGAGAGACCACTGATAAAAGCTAAGCGCGTTGAGAAGAAGACCCTCTGGTATTCTGATTTCTGCAACCGAACCAGATAGCTCCAACAAACCATGGCTTACGTCGAGAGAGGTAAATTTAACCTCCCTTTTGTTCTGATAATTCCATCAATTTGATCTTTAATTCCCTTAGTTTCGCTATCAGTTTGAGCCCATTTACTTGTTGATTGGAATTGCTAGGGATTTGTTTCCTTTTTTTCCTTTTTGGTTTCCTTGGTGATATATTACAAATTCCAATTTTTCCGTTATTTCAAGGATTTATTTTTGTCTTGCTAAGTTCTTCTGAATTTTTGAGGTAAAACGAAATTTGGGGTTTTAATTAATTGCATCGTTTTTGTTTTGTCCTGTTCTTGATATTGTTGTTATTCAAAGGGTAACTTGCTTAATTCAGTTAAAGTTAGGATCTTCTTGTTCAATTGAGTCTTGTTAGATCCAAATCCAAATTCTCTAATGTTTGTTACCGTAGAACTTTTGTCCGACATTAATAAGCTACTCTCTGAGTTATAAATTTGGGCATTCGGTTATCTGGCCTGGACCCTGGAGTATTCCACCCCGCACCCACAAAATGGAAAACAACCCGAAAAATCATATTGTTTGATGCTGGTGTTATGATTTGGTAAACCCTAGTGAACCCCAAATTGCATTTCACCATTCTGGAAATGATTAGTAGCCACTTGGAATGCTAAACTTAGTGATTCAAATTTGTATGGTTCTGTTTTACAATCTATCATTGCCTTTTGTCTCTACAGTGAATCAACTCAAGGGAAACATGATTCTAATAATCATTTCTTATTAATTTTACTATTTTATGTTTTCCAAATTCTCTGACTTGAGAAATGATTAAGAAATAAGGTTTCTTAATGGGTATGTCATATGATCTAAAGAGACCTATCCGTGCAAATTTTGTTTTAGATCTAGTATTAAGTTGTGACTCGTTCCCATTCCATGAACCGAAGCAATCTAATAGTGGTATGTGGAGTTAAATTCTTAGAGTAAACTTCATAAGGTCATAGTAAAAGCGACAAAGATAAATTTAACTTGTTAGGTAATGCTTAGAGAGATAGATGTCTCAAAGTTTTTGGAAATGGGATTGTTCGAAATACTGATTTTCGTATAATTTTTATTCCACTTCTACTTTAGGATAAGTAGGTCCAAGATAGAACACACTTTCATTTAGCCCCTGTCGGAAGAAAGGTGAAATAAGATTAAATGGGGCTGTGGTGTCTCAGTGAAGACAATTCAGATATATAGGTTTAGTCTACTAGGAGAATGACATGATAGATGAGTGTGAATCACATACAATTAAAGCAGATTGATTAAATGAAGAAGTGCTGTGCAGTAGGAAGATACTTGACAGGGTGAAAGGCAAGTTTTGTAGAAACAATTGTTAGGCTGGTGATGTTGCAAAGGGAATGAGATGTATCCACAAGATGAAGATTGTAAATATGTGGATGTTAAGATGGATGTGTGGTCATACAATGCACATGATCTAGAAATGATCATATTAGTCAGAAAATAGAAATAATAGAGAAAGGGAATAAAATGAGAGAATGTTAGATGAGATGGTTTTTGGCATGTTACATGTGGATCTTCAAATGTAGCAGTCCATAGGTGCACAATATGGTGATTGAAGTTGCTGAAGTGCGAGGAGGTAGATCTAAAATCACCACTGAAATTATCTCAAAGTCCTGCTATCCCTCTGTATTATTGCAGACTTAACTAATAGTATAATGCAATGTGAAAGTAAAGGACTGAGGACTTATATACTATACCAACAATTGAGAGTTGAGGCTCGGTTGGTAGGTCCAAATAAGGATAATTGTGAGATTTAGAGAACCTTTTGTTTTATAAAACCCCTTATCTTTGAAAAACAAACTATTTACTATGGTATTGAAATGAAATGGGCTCAAATAAAGCTGACTCCAACTTTTGAGATTGAGACCTAGTAGATTGATTGATTACATGGTTAAACTCCTTCAAATATAAAGTTGCATAAGAGCAACAATGTTTCTGAGTTGCATGCTAAGCACTTTCTTAGCTGATTCAGTTGACCTTCCTCAGGTTCTTGCCAGACAAATCTTAAGTTTCTTCTCTGGATCCAAGTCATTTAGAAAATCAAGCTGTCGGTTCGACTCCTTATTGATAAATGTAGTCTGTACAGGGAAACATTCAATACATGCATCTTTGTGTTTGGGTCATATGCTATCTTACAATATTGTGAGAGAGCTCTTCTAATACAAGCACTTTATGTTGCAGGTGTGGTAAAATCCAAGCGTTCTATATGGCGATTGAAGACTATCACTGATTTCTTTTGGTCCATCATCAACTTCATTAGCGTGTTTTTTGCAACTATGTTTTCGGTAAGGATGTTCGATTTCCTGGTTAAGAAATACATAGATACTACTATCATGCTATTGTAGACTATGTATTAACTGCCTCAATGCCTTCATAGATGGAAAAAACAGATGCCTACAGAAAAGGTTCAGGATCCAGCAAGAAGTGGGATGGGGGCGGTCCTGGAGGTCCTGGAAGTGGTCCATATGGTGGTGGTCCACGTGGGCCACCTCGTGGATTGGATAATGTCCGAGGCATTGACCACAGTATGTTCATTGTTTTCGTCGATCTTTACTTTGGTGGTATTTGTTTCTGATAAGTTCTGTGAAATTTATGCAAAAACCTTTTTGGAGAAGGCTTTGGGTATTTTCTGTGTACATAAAGTTTACAAATATCCAAACCTATTTTACGCTTTTGCATAAAATGTTCATCCAAAAATAATTTTCCAAAATACCTCCTCCTAAAATTGTTTCAGAGCTATTATTTTATAAGAATTTCTGCTGTTATTTAACCCTTACATTTTTTCCTAATGCAGGCTCTCTTCCTGCCTGTGGTTCTTGCTGCGGATAAATGATGCCACTTTTGAGAATCCATGGTTTGAGATCTTATTCCATAAGCACGTACTTAATAGTGAAATGTATGTAGGTTTCTGCACTTGTGCTTACATTTAAACTTGGAAGCGTGTTCATATGTTCTGTTCATCCTAAAACTTTAACAAAACTAAGATAGTTTTCTCCTATTTTTCTCGTTAATGCCTAATAGTGACGTTGTAAGAAGCACATGGATATGGAAAAGAAAGACTGATTCACATTCAGAACTGTGCTTAAAATTCTGGATGAATTTGACAATGACCAGTAGAAGTTGTGGACGAAAGTTGCTGTTTTTGTTTCATGGATATTCGTACAAATTTTCCTCCAATTCTCTGATACTTCATTAACCTCACCAGGATTTATTTTGATATTAAAGCCGCACTTTCATATTCTCCATCAATCTTAAATTTCATGCTCGTCACCCTACCAACACCAAAATGGTTTCTATTTTTCACGGTTTTCATGTGTTTCTTTCCGTTTGTTTAATTATTATTTAAGTTTCGATGCGCTTCTATAATTATGAATTGATCAACAAACCATTGGCTAAGGTAGGTTTGGCTCACAAAATGTGTCCTTTACATTGATTTCTAGCTAGTTGAAGGTTACTTCATCCTACAGATCAAATTCATACCAACTGTTGTGCGTCATGTCATGGATTACCAAATCAATCCAATATCAGGGAGTTTATGCGATGTGTTCAAATGATCTGCCACGTTGAGTCGAGTCAAATTAAGGGCCAGTGATCTAAAGCTGTCAAATTATTCAAGTCACATGTTTCGATAATACCCTAAAATTTTCACTAAACTATCATGTATTTGTTAATTACCTACTTAAATTATTCAGTGTCTCCCAAACCTTTTGAACTATATTTCCTATATATTAAAAACCCTATTGAGTTTTTAACGGTGCGTGTGATGCACGCTCCTAATTAACTTTAAATTGTGCCAAGTGGCGGCACTACACGTGGCCAATTAACTCAGTCTAATTGAAATACCACTTCAATTAAGATCTGAATCGTGATTTCTCCATTAAACTTCGGTTGAACATTATTTATTTCCATTAACCTTCGATTTCACTAGGACTTTTTGTTTAGTGTGAGATTTGGGATATAGAAAAAATAGGGTTAGGGTATTCTTACAAGGAAGAAAAATTATGGAGAAATGAATAAAGGAGAAAGCATGGAAAAAAGGCAATTTCAGAAGAAACAAGAGGAGAAAATTTCAGATGGAACCAATATAGAGAAAGGAAGAAGAAAGGTAAAAACATGAGAAGGAGGAGGAGGCTCGAATATAGAGAACATATAGGGGAAATAAAATATTAATCTGTCTTATAGAGGGTAACACTAATTAGTCGTTCGACACTACACTAATTAGTCGTTCGACACTGCCATGCCATGTGGGGTTATTTTTACGGCTAATTTCATTCTCACGCTCCTTTTTACGAGTTATTTCATATATTTTGTCAAAACATCAACGGAGAATTTAATATATAAGGGAATATAGTTCAGGCTTTCGGAGGATTTTGGGGACCCCAAATACTTTAAGTACTCGCAAGAGTGACAATTTAGGAGGAGTTTGGGGACACCTTCGTCTTTGATTTGCTAAACTCGGAACTATGGTGGGGCTACTTAAAATGACTTCAGACATCCAAAATTTCTTTTGACAATTTCATTTTACGTTATTTTTCTTTAATTACAACATAAGGAAAATGGAATAGTTTTCGAAATGGGAAAGTCTTAATGCAATATGAAGTAGTAAAGCAATTGTTTTTCTTAATTTATGAGAACACACAAATTGTTAGTATAATTAAAATATGTGCGCGCGCGCACACTAGACGGGAAATGACGTTTGGTATCGGACAACTTGCTTCTAGATGCTAATGTTCAATCTAGCATAGAGCTTTCATTTTTAATTCACAAAATATTATGTCGCTTCTAATTTTCTCTACGGAAACATATTATCTGAAACAATTTACAATTAGGAAGTATTCTAATGCTAATTGATGATAAAACCACTGACGAGTGAATATAAAATAGTTCACGATATCTTCAAACTAGTAGGAGATCTGTGCAATAATAGTTCTTGAAAAGATATTTTTTTTCTTTTTAAAATAAAATTAAGAAATATAAATATCTAATAATGCAATGGAGTTTGGTTCATTGAATTTTTGTGGACAAGAAGTTAACATATACAGTGAAAACCAATTTCAATTCTAAGGAAACTCTTCTGGTTTGCTATTACTGTGAGAAAACAAAACAACAGCTCATGTGCAAGGAAAACAAATTAAATAGAAATTCTGAAGCAAGTTTTGGGAATAAAGAACAGAATGTGAACATGCAAAGCTTGACTAAGAAACAATACAGTCAGTTGATTGCCCATTTGCACTGCTGCAGCATATATGCGCAAGTAATTAATTACAAGATGGTACTTAATTGTAAACGCAAATGTAATAACTCAGCTGTTAGTCTTTAATTATAGGTTCGAGAGCAACCGATCATATGACATGAAATAAATCATTACTTACAATTTACAAACATATAAATTCTTATTTATCTATATATTACTTCGTTACCCTGCTTAATGGTTACAAAGTACTTAACGTAATTTAAGGATGATCTTCATAGTTTTTCGTGCTTTATTTAATTTGTTTTTCATAGAGTCTTACATGTCCCAACTTTCAAATTTAACTTGATTTTTGTCCATTCTTTGGCTAAAACAATTCAATTCAATTGTATAGCTCTACTTTAACAGATTCGAGGGCACTAGAATGGATCGTGCTTTTTTCTTTTCCATCTGCTTCTTTTTCTTGCCTATGCAGAATGTAATACTAAATAAAGATATGTGTACACACAAGTCATCAGTACCTTATATTTCCTACCATATATCACAGTTTAATTATGTAAAACTAAATTCAACTACATGTTTGACTTTCTCTATTCTTATCTTCAAGCAACCTTAACATTTTATGGATGAAAAATTGAGTCATGTGCCGTTCTTAAGATGATTAATGGTATTTCTTCCATTTTTATAAGTAATTGGGTGACAAAGTCCCAGCAAACATACTTGTGGAACATATGCTTATGAGGGAAAGGAAACATGTGCATCGTTCCTTGCCTAGGACAATTGAAGGAATGTTTATTAACTATAGATATTTCCCTACAACTATATAGTAGTATGTAAGATATGGCCTAAACTTTTCCATAGAAAACTTGGAGCCAAAGTATTCAAACTTGGAGCCAAAGAATTCTAGTTTGGAGCCAAAGAATAAAAGTATTTTCTTTTATTCTTTTTTCTTTACTTGGGACCAAGAACTTTGCCCTATAAATATAGGCCATCTTACTTCATTTGAATCATCCCATATTTTGATTAGAAACTCATTTGAGTATTCTTGTAATCGAGAGTTTTATTATATTTCATAGAGTTAGTGTTGGGAAACACTTTGAGTGAACCTCTTCTTTGTGAGTGATAGTAGCGGGGTTATTCTCTTGGGATATATTTTGGGATAATTAGAGTTTCATCTCTAATTTTGTACTCTTTTTTATGTGTCGGTTGTTATAGTAAAATTGCTCCTCTCCGCTTGTGGACGTAGGTCACCTTGACAGAACCACGTTTAATATTTTGCCTCTTTTATATGCTTTAATTGTCGTTATTATTAACTTGTATTGTCTTTGTTATTATCATTATAACTTTGTTTGGCTAAATTTCGCACTACCCGAATTCTCGATTCTAACAAATTGGTATCAGAGCCGGATCTAACCGAGTTAGTTTAAGTAGCCAATATGACTCTAACAAAGATTTATGTTGAGAAATTTGACCAAAGTGCAAACTTCGCGATGTGGCAATTAAAGTAGGAAGCTATCCTAATTCAGGATGGCTTAGACTTGGCGTTGTAAGGAAAGGAGAAAAAACCGGATAAAATGACGGACGAGGAGTTTGTTATCATAGACAAAAAGGCAAAATAAGGTATCATCATAAATCTCTAAAATGAGGTTTTACGTGAAGTTTCTGTAGAAACCACAGCCAAAGGCATGTGGGAAAAATTGAAAACCTTGTATAAGAAGAGAACAATGGAAAATAGACTTTACCTGAAGCAGAAGCTTTATACAATTCGTATGGGTGAAGGTACCTCTATTCTCTCTCATCTTGACACCTTTGATTCCATTCTTATGGATTTGTGTCATATAGGCGCAGAAATTAAAGATGAGGATCAAGTCGTATTACTGCTTTGTTCTCTACCCCCATCTTTTAAGTATATAAGAGATACTATGCTTTATGCAAAAGATAATATCTCTTATAAGGATATTAAATCTATCTTAAAATCAAAAAAACAGATAGATAGTGATATTACTGAAAAAACTATTGAAACTCAAGCGGAAATTGGCTTGTTTGTTAGAGGTAAATCCGACTCAACATCCAGATACAATAATTTAGAATGTCACTATTGTCATAAGAAAGGTCATATTATCTCCGAATGCTATAAGCTGAATAATAAAGAAAAGCATAAGGAAAGGAAAACTGAGCACAAAGATGACACTGTCGAAACTAGTGTAGCTACTGATGAGATTGATGAGGGAACTATATTTTTAGCAACTAAAACTAGCTTCAAATCTGACAATGAGTGAATTTTAGATTACGGTTGTTCGTATCATATGTGTCCCAGCAGAGACTTATTTTCTACATATGATTCAATTGAAGGTTGAGTTGTCTAATTGGGTAATAATGCTACGTGTAATGTTATGGCAAAAGTACAATTTGGATAAAAATGCACGATGGTGTAGTGAGAACTCTCACCGATGTTATATATGCTTCTGAGTTGAAGAAAAATCTCATCTCTTTGGGCACTTTAGAATCTCTTGGTGCAAATTCACTGGTGAAGGCGGAGTTCTGAAAATTTTTCAAGGTGCTCTTGTGATCATTAAAGCACACAGATCTGGTTTATTGTATACTTTATTGGGATCTATTGTTATAGGCACTACTACAGTTTCAATTTTGATGGCATTAAATTTTGACATAAGTCCATTGGGGCTTTACTGGAGGTGCAGTAAAATAACTATATCATCCAATTTAGGCCATGGTGGAGATTTGTAAGATAAGGCCTAAATTTGTCCATAACAAACTTGGAGTATTCAAACTTGGAGCCAAAGAATTCTAGCTTGGAACCAAATAATAAAAGTATTTTTTTTATTCTTTTTTCTTTACTTGGGGACCAAGAACTTTGCCCTATAAATATAGGCCATCTTACTTCATTTGAATCATCCCATATTTTGATTAGAAACTCATTTTGAATATTCTTGTAATAGAGAGTTTTATTATTCCATAGAGTTAGTGTTGGTAAACACTTTGAGTGAACCTCTTTTTTGTGAGTGATAGTAGCGAAGTTATTCTCTTGGAGCTCTAATTTTGTACTCTCTTCTGTGTGCCGGTTGTTATAGTGAAATTGCTCCTCTCTGCTTGTGGACGTAGGTCACCTTGATCGAACCACGCTAAATTTTGTGCCTCTTTTATATGCTTTAATTGTCATTATTATCAACTTGCATTGTCTTTGTTATTGTCATTATAACTTTGTTTGGCTAAATTCTGCACTATTCGGATTCTCGATCCTAACATAGTAGATGCAATCTACATCTATGCATTAGTTTTTCTTTATTTTTCCTAAAAGTAAATAGAGTAATCTATATTATATTAAAATGTGGGTAGTGTGCATTGTTGTTAAGCCAAGTGGCAAGTTAAATGAAGCCACTTGGCAATTTTAAGACAACATTAATAATAGAAATTATGAATGAAAATATAATTAATGGAAGTAGTTTAATGAATCTTATACATAATCTAAATAGATCTTAGACAAATCTAATATATATATATATTGATCCACACATACATTTTCTTCTATATTAGCTAGAAATATGGAGGTTAAAAATTAATTAAAAACTATAATAGAAACAAATAATATAGAAAGACTAATTGAGACAACATATGACTATTTATACTTTGGAGTAAGTTAAAATATAAAATAAAACTAAAATCTACTTAAGATATTAAAGATTTATTGACTTTAAAAATGTTTAAAATTCAAGCAACAAAATAAGGTATTACATAAAATATATAAATTATTTATAATGTAAGAACAATATTAAATAATTTAATAACAAAAATAATAAAGTCGTATTAAAGTATATACATAAAGTAGCAAATGAATTACTATGCGAAAGAATATACATAAAGTATAAATAATTCTCTTCTCTCTCTCTACATACATATATATATATACACACACATACATACATGTGCTAAAATTTAAATTTAAACAGTTGGATATAGATTCTATATCGATATTATATTAAAAAGAGGGTAGTAAAACTTAATATTAAGCTAAGTGGCATACTGAAAAAAAGTCACTTGGTACTTTTAGAACAAAATCTAAAAATATTTACAAAATAGAATTAAGGCAAATCGAATTTGATCAAATTTAATTTAAAGGTATAAATCAACTAAGATTGACTCATATTTTCATTGTAATAGATTCCATAACTTTCTAAAAATAAGATTTGAAACATTATAAAGGAACTTATGTATTACTTTTTAGATTAATTCATAGTAATATTTTACAATAAAACGAGATATTATTTTGAGTTTAGGTCAAAAAATTTGTGTAAAAGGTTAATTAACTTTTTTTAGTAGAGAAGAGAATATATATATATATATATAGATAGATAGATAGATAGATAGATAGTACGATGTTACTTATATTTTAAATTTATTTAAATTATATAAATTAAATTATTAAATAATACTCAAAAATATTATTGATATATTTAAATGATTAAAGAGTTTCGAGTAAGAGGATGATAGCGTAAAAATATATTAAATTGTAGGAATCAAATATTTACATTTATTGATGATTATTAATAGGGTAATAAGTAAGACATTAAGTTAATTTATAAGCTAATAAAAGTTCACATTACATTATAATAGTATTAAGTAATAAATAATGCAACAACTACAAGCAAAAAATAAAAAGAAAGAAACATTTTGTCCAAAAATATAGAAGGACAAGACTTATTTGAATTTGAGATGAAAAATAAAGTGGTAGTAAGAATATTTTCAAAATAATATGATTTATGTAACGACCCGGGCGGTCGTTTTGAGAGTTATAGCCCTGAACCCCTATATATATATATATATATATATATATATATAGATAGATAGATAGATAGATAGATAGTACGATGTTACTTATATTTTAAATTTATTTAAATTATATAAATTAAATTATTAAATAATACTCAAAAATATTATTGATATATTTAAATGATTAAAGAGTTTCGAGTAAGAGGATGATAGAGTAAAAATATATTAAATTTTAGGAATCAAATATTTACATTTATTGATGATTATTAATAGGGTAATAAGTAAGACATTAAGTTAATTTATAATCTAATAAAAGTTCACATTACATTATAATAGTATTAAGTAATAAATAATGCAACAACTACAAGCAAAAAATAAAAAGAAAGAAAAATTTTGTCCAAAAATGTAGAAGGACAAGACTTATTTGAATTTGAGATGAAAAATAAAGTGGTAGTAAGAATATTTTCAAAATAATATGATTTATGTAACGACCCGGGCAGTCGTTTTGAGAGTTATAGCCCTGAACCCCTATTTATTGCTTTCCCCGTATCTATTTCTGCTATTGTAACTTACCGGGAGATTTCATTTTGGTTTTTGGAGTGATTTGGGACACTTAATCCCTAAACGGAGGCTTAAGTCATAAGATTTGGATCGTAGTCGGAATTATGTGAATACGACTCCGGAATGGAGTTTCATCGATTCTGTTAGCTCCGTTGGGTGATTTTGCGCTTAGGGGCGTATCCGGATTATATTTTGGAGGTCCGTAGCTTATTTTATCTTGAAATGGCGAAAGTCATATGTGCAAAATTTGGGATCAATCAGGCGTGGTTTGATAGGTTTCGGCATCGGTTATGAAAATTTGAAGTTTCAAGTTCTTTAAGTTTGAATTGGAGGGCGATTCATGATTTCAGCGTTGTTTGATGTGGTTTGAGTGCTCGACTAAGTTCGTATGGTATTTTAGGATTGGTTGGTATGTTTGGTTGAGGTCCAAGGGGCCTCGGGTAAGTTTTGGATGCTTAACAGATCACTTTTGGACTTTGGAAGATAGCAGATATTTTGGTGTTTTGTTGCAGACATTTTCTTCATCGCGTTCGCGAGGGAGTTCTCGCGTTCGCGTAAGGCATCTGGAAAGGCCAACTGAGTTACTCTTCGCGTTCGCGATGTGGTTCCCGCGTTCGCGAAGATGTGGAACCTCGAGGCTACGCATTCGTGACATGGTCCTCGCGTTCGCGGAGAGGAATAGGCAGATGGATCTTCAGGCATTTAAGCCTACGCGTTCGCGAAGAGGGTCCCGCGTTCGCGTAGGGTCCGCCAGTGAAAGGTATGCGTTCGCGAGAGGTCACTCGCGTTCGCGAAAGAGGAATTTCTGGTCAACATTTTTTGTTCAACGCGAACGCGAGGCTTTGACCGCATTCGCGAAAAAGGAATTAACTGGGTAGATATAAAGATTCAAAAACGAGGGTTTGGCCATTTTTATCAAAACTTGAGTTTGAGAGCTCGGATTTGGATGAGATTTCGAGGGATTTGCAGAGACATCGATTGGGTAATGATTCTACACTTGATTTTGGTTATATCCCACTAATTTATCATTAATTTCATCATTAAATTTCGTATTTGGGTTGAAAATTAGGGGAAAATGGGAAGAAGTTCTTCAACTAAGATTTTGGGTTTTGATTGGGATTTTGATATCGGATTTGGATACTTTTGGTACGAGTGAACTCGTGAGTGAATGTGTGTTCATATTTTGTGACTTTTACGCAACTCCGAGACGTGGGCTCAGGGAGACTTTTTGGGGCGATTTTCTAATTTCTTGCTTTTGCTTTGATTTCATTAATTAGATTAGTTTCTTATAGTTGTATTTATGGTATGAGTTTTATTTTGGCTAGATTTGGGCCATTCGGAGTCAGATATTCGTGGAAAAGGCATTATTACCGATTGATTGAGCTTGGTTCGAGGTAAGTGGCTTGCCTAACCTTGTAGGGGGAAATCCCCTTAGGATTTGGTAGTGTCGTGATATGTGAGCGTCGTGTACGTGAGGTGACGAGTACGTACAAGGGCTATTTGTTGAAAAACCCGATTTATTTTACTGAGTAGTAACATATTTTTTCTTTAATTTGAGTTATACCGTTTAAATGAGAATTAGTCTCTTTTCATTCTTAATTAAGCTATTCCAACATGCGTAGTTATCCTGATTAGCTTGATATCGCATGTCTACGTGCTTTAACTGCTTATTTGAACTGTGTGAAGCATGCCTAGTTGATTTTCCTGTTTTTCCTTGTTCTTTATCAGTTTAACTGTAGAATTCTTGCTGTTAACTATGGTATTTATCGGTTGAGCTGTGTGTTTACTTTTGAGACTACGAGGCGGTTCCTCGGGAGTTCTCCCTGTATATTTAGTTTTGAGACTACGAGGCGGTTCCTCGAGAGTTCTCCCTGCACATTTACTTTTGAGACTACGAGGCGGTTCCTCTGGAGTTCTCGCTACACGTTTACTTTTGAGACTACGAGGCGGTTCCTCGGGAGTTCTCCCTGTATATTTACTTTTGAGACTACGAGGCGGTACCTCGGGAGTTATCCCTGCATATTTATTTTGGGACTATGAGACGGTATCTCGGGAGATCCCTTGCTGTTTATCCTTGTGTGTTGCATTGTTATATCGATGTATTTTCTTTTTGTTAAATTCCAGTCTCTTATTATACTGTTATATTTTCCTGCTTTATTTATTATATACGAGTGGGCCTGACCTGACCCCGTCACTACTCTACCGAGGTTAGGCTTGAAACTTACTAGGTATCATTGTGATGTACTCATGCTACTCTTCTGCACATGTTTTTGTGTTCAGATCCAGGTGCTTCTTATCAGCCCCGCTACTAGCGGAGAGTGCTTGCTGTTGTACGGAGACTTCAAGGTACATCTGCCGCGTCCGCAGACCTCGGAGTCCCCCTCTATTCTATCCTATGTCATTTACCTTCCGTACTTCTTTTGTTAGACTCTGGTGTATAGAGATACTAGTTTCCTTCTGTAGCTTGTGACTTATGATGTTCCGGTTTTTGGTAAGACTGTGTATTATAGAGTATTGGTTATTGCACATGCCGAGCGACATTGTTATTAGTTATTTAGTTATCCACTGTTGTTAGTTGCCAAGTTCTACTTTCGTTTTTTGTTATATTCCTCAATGTTTTAGGCTTACCTAGTCGTAGAGACTAGGTGCCGTCACGACGTTACACAGAGGGAGTTTGGGTCGTGATAAGTTGGTATCAGAGCTCTAGGTTCATTGGTCTCGTGAGTCACAAACCGCTTTATTAGAGTCTCACGGATCGGTACAGAGACGTCTGTACTTATCTTCGGGAGGCTATGGAACTGTTAGGAAAAATTATGCTTCTTTGATTCTTTGTCATGCAAAATTTGTTGGCATCAAAAAAGAAATTCTAAACTTTTGTAATCTATTCTTTCTCACAGATGGTGAGAACCCGTACCGGAGAATCTGATGACCAGGCACCCGCGCCCCCTGCTAGAGCCGACAAAGGCCGGGGCCGGGGTAGAGGACGATCACGCGGTGCAGCCAGAGCACCCGCGCGCGCTGCGACAGAGGAGCCCCAGCAGCTCCAGCTAGAGGGCAGGCACCGGAGGTTCCTATTGCTTCACCAGCTCTCCAGGAGACTCTAGCCCAGTTTATGAGCATGTTCAGTACCTTAGCTTAGGCTGGATTGATTCCATTAGCTCCCGTCGCATCTTAGGCCGGGGGAGAGGCACTGACTCCCACAGTCCGTACTCCTGAGCAGAGGGTCCAGGGTGATTAAGTCCAAGAGTTCATTCCTATGCTGCCGGTAGCTCCGGTCCAGCATGAGACCAGGACAGCCATTTCGGAGGCGGAGCAGGTCAGACTTGAGAGGTACAAGAAGTACCACCCACCTACCTTTAGCGGATTAGCTATAGAGGATGCTCAGGGTTTTATGGAGGAGTATCATCGTATTCTTCATACTATGGGCGTAACGGAGACGAGTGTGGTTTCTTTTACCACCTTCCAGCTTAGAGGAGCAGCCTATTAGTGGTGGCGTTCTTATGAGCTGAGTAGTCCGGATGAGGCAACTTCACTTACATGGACTCAGTTCTCGGACATGTTTTTGAGAGAGTATGTCCCTCAGAGCCTCAAGGACTCATGGCGTGCGGAGTTTGAGCAGCTGCGCCAGGGTGCTACGACTGTGTCAGAGTATGACGCCCGCTTCAGTAATTTGGCCCAACATGCACCGGCCTTGGTTGCCACAGTTCGAGAGAGGGTTCGACGATTTATTGATGGACTCCACCCCAGTATCCGGATCAGTATGTACAGGGAGTTGGAGATGAATATTTCTTATCAGCAGGTTATGAGTATTGCCAGGAGATTGGAGGGCATGCTTGCCCAGGATAGAAAGGAGAGAGAGGCCAAGAGGTCTCGAGAGACTGGTTCTTATTATGGAGCTCGTGCCCTAGTAGCTCGCCGTGGTAGGGGTTATGTGAGTCGCCCCGTTCATTCAGCTCTTCCAGTCACCAGTGGTGTTCCAACCCCTGCTAGGCCCCGGGAGCCTTATTATGCACCACCAGTATCTAGTATGCCTCCTACTAGGGGTGCTTTTAGCGACCAACCCAGCAGACCTGGCCCGAGCCAGTCATAGTAGTCACGCTCTATGAGAGCTTGTTTTGAGTGTTGCGACACTCGCCATATGGTGAGGGATTGCCCCAGATTTAGGAGGGGTGCACCTCCGCAGACTTCTCAGCCACCACGTGCTCCACCAGGTCCTCAGGTTATGATTCCAGCACTAGCTACCGCCACACCTGCTCAGCCAGCTCAAGGTGGATGTTCGGGAGGTCGAGGTTGCCCTAGAGGGGGAGGACAGGCCATGTATTATGCTCTTCCAGCTCGTACAGAGGCAGTTGCTTCTGAATATGTCTTTACAGGTATTTTTCCAATCCATCATAGAGATGCGTCGGTATTATTTGACCCAGGCTCTACGTATTCCTATGTGTCCTCTTATTTTTCCCCGTATTTAGGCGTATCTTGGGATTCCTTGAGTTCCCCTGTTTATGTATCTACTCCTGTGTGAGATTCTCTTGTTGTGGACCGCGTGTATCAGTTGTGTTTGATTGCTCTTAGTGGTTTTGAGACCAGAGCCGATTTATTATTGCTCAGTATGGTAGACTTTGATGTTATCTTGGGCATGGATTGGTTGTCGCCCCATTACGCTATTCTTGATTGTCACGCTAAGACCGTGATGCTGGCTATGCCAGGTTTACCGCGATTAGAGTGGAGAGGTACCTTAAAGTATACTCCTAGTAGAGTTATTTCATTTCTTAAAGCTCAATGAATGGTTGAAAAAGGGGTGTGATGCGTATCTAGCTTATGTGAGAGATGTCAGTGTTGATACCCCTATAGTTGAGTCAGTTCCA
>AWOL01S0094653.1:0-19367 GCA_000715115.1 Nicotiana otophora | reverse complement strand
TGGATGGATATGCACATTGAGATGTCGTATTGCAGATTTGAAGCATTCAAAGTGTTGGCTAAGAATTACTTGAGAATTGAACATTTAATAGAGGAAGTAGATGTGAGTCCTTGTGATGTTGCTGAGAACTTGATGCCCAAAAATTCTTCAGCAATGCCTGAGATTTGCTTAGAGAACTTAATCCTAGTTTTGAAGAACGCCAAGAAAAAAGCCAGTTTGAATTCCCAGAAAAACAAAAAGTTCTCCACAATATTAGTCAAAACTTGTGCCCGTCTCAGAAGGTTTTTTGAATGATGTATTCACGTCTAGTAACTTTAACTAGTCCTACTCTCTTTTTTCCTTTTTTTCTCTGCGGCTGCGGGGTATATGGTTTTTCCATGTATATTACTGTGCGAGTCCGGGTTCATTTAGTTTTTATCAAAATAAAATCAAACCAACTATATCAGTTTGGATTTGTTCGGTTTTGTCGGGTTTTTTGGATTTTTTGTTACTTAAATATTATTTTAATTTTATTTTATTAATATTTTTATAAATAAATATATGTTTAGTAAAAAGTTAAAAATTGACAAACATATTATCTATTAAAATATTCTTATAGGAGAATTTTCTTAGTAACACATAATAGTTATTTTTTTAGTTGTCTGATAATTTTTCGTTGATGTACACTTCAAGGTTAACCGAATTTAGCAATTAAACATAAAAATCAATATGATACCTAAATAATAATAATCACTTCAAATTCAAAAAATGAATTTAATAGATTTTGACGTATGAATATGGAAGAACAAAGAGATTGACGTATTTCAGCAATACTTAATAAGAAAGTGATCATACAACACATTATTTAAAGTTAATAAATATGGAGCACTTCATATATATTCTATTAAATATTATATCGTGCAAGAGAATCCCAAATATTTCTAGATAATTTTTAAATAAAATTCTTTTAAAATCTTAAAAGTATATATAAAAATTATACATTTATATGTCGGTTTGTTCGAATTTTTTTCCTCAATATCAAACCGAATCAAAACCAAACCTAGTCGGGATTTTTAATCGATATAGTTTGACTTTTTGGTTTGATGTTGTTTTTCGGTTCATTGTACACCCCTAACTGTGAGTGTTTATACTCGTATTAACCAGAACTAAAATGTTGTACACTCTCTTTTTTCCATGTATCCAGCATCCTGCATCCTGCTTTAATATTAGACTAGTCTTATAAATAGGTAACTGAAGACAACTTTAATTTGGAAAATATAATGTTTTGGTTAATAATTTCTAACAATATTATGGACTTTCCCCATACGAGTCATATGGAAGAAGAAAAGAGAGGAAGAAATTAAGATGAAATTGAAGGATGACCAGGAAGTCAAAGTCTTTTGGTCTAAGACAATGTTAAATTAAAAGAACTATTCAAAAGTGGCCACATGACACATGCGATAGACCAAAGACTAAGGTCTATTTGACTCTCACATGCATACTAACAACTCATTCAAGCTCGTAGGTTGACAATTTGACTAAGCAATTTGGAAATGTACTCAAATTGGCTATATAAATTAGCTGGAAATGGAGGGTTTTGTGCAGAGGCGGATCCAGGATTTAAATTCTATGGGTTCAATTTTAAAATTTTTAACATTGAACCCATTATATTTTTAAAGTTATGGGTTCATATCTACTATTTTTATAATTTTAATGAATTTTTACATATAAATTTTTACTCCGCATCAAAAATTATGAGTTCAGTTAAACCTGTAGCCAGTAAGCTACATCCGCCTCTGGTTTTGTGTACTTCTCATCATAATTCATTAGTCACTGAAGCAGGAAATAAAAAGGGGGATTGAGGGGGTCTTGTCGCTGGAGAGATGGCACTTAGCATTCAATTGGTAAAATGCCAAAAATTGGAACCCAAGTGCCTCCGTCTTTCGACACGATGCCCACAATTTCTGTTGCTATATGAAAGATAAAAGTCTAAGTATGATGCATCAACTATCTACTCAAGTCTATTGCAGATCCTTTTTAATCATCCTAGCCTCTTATCATTTTCAGTACTATCGAGAAATATAATGCTGGAAAAATTCTACTCTTTCTCGGTTTATAAGGCTTAATTAATGCATCTAATTATTATTTATCTTTTTGTAATTTGAATAACAATTTCTTAATTGTTTAACCACGCATAATGTTACAATAAAATCTTTTATAGTTGAAACTACTTTTTAGAAGAATTTAAAATTTGTACTAAAAAACCCTCTTTCTCAAAAAATAAAAACAAAAATACATTGCTATATCTTGCACTTGTACTAACACAATCCATCTTCTTCTATTTCTTTCATTATATATTCTGCAAAGAAATTGTGGTGTGTATGAGAAGTTGAGAACCAGCTTTGAAATAGTCTTTATTCTTTACATTGGAAGGTTTGATCTTTTTCAAGATTCTTAGCTCATTGGCAGCAATTTTTGTATTTATTATATATTTAATCATGCCGGTAGAGGAAAATAAAGGGTACGGATTGGTACATAGGGTGGGCATGCCTAATGAATTCATTTTATGCTTCTAGACTTACTACATACAAGACTATTAGTTGAGTGCTTCGTTTCTTTATCTTTGGTCGTTAATTTTCCCATTAAAAACGTTAATTTTCCCACTATAAAATAGGAGTGGTTAGTAGGAGAGATCTGGTCCAGACACTAATTAGCTTATATTATATATTCATAGCGTCGGTAGACAACTCACCTACTATAGTTATTTCAAAATTTTAAGTCCTAATCTTGTTATTGTAGCTCCACCCAACTATTTAATAATTTGGTTATTTTACCAACGGGTTGGTTAATATGGTTGCCTTGAGAAATAAAAGAAATAAATAAAGCTATCTGGATTCTGGTTATAGGGAAACCAGAATTGTCTTTACTATAATTTTTAAAAAAAATTAATATATGGATTCCGGATATGGAAAACCATATTGCCTTCACTTCGTCCATAATATATGTACGATAGAGAGGTTGTTTCAAGCCATAAACATAATATTAAAACTAGACATTGGGTCCGGAACCCCGAAAATTAACTCATACGTAAAGATTGTTCCCTATAAGGAAATAACAGCTCATTCTGTCAACTGATGTGAGACATTCTAAAACATACTCTATTTCCATATATTGGGAAGCTACACCAGTTTCGCATGCACACAATGAAAGAGTAAAAGAATATCTTTGTGATGCAATAACAAGAATAGGAAAAGCTTTTGTCAGCAAAGAAGATAAAACAGCAAATGAAACTCAAATAGAAGGGGGAAAATTCCAGATTAAATGATGAGCAAACATTATAGAAGAGAGTCCAATCTCTACAAGCCTATAATAGAAAGAAGATATAACTATGTTTACCCGAAAAATCAGATAACGTTAAATTTATATATGGTTCTAAGGATACGTGATACCCCTTGATACAAGATAGCAATACGAGTATTCTTGACTATGAGAATGGAAATAATGAACAGAAAAAATAAGTAAAATGAAGTAAAACAAGCACAGGGAGAAATCTTTGTATATGAGAAAAGATCTTTTGTTCCAGTGTATTTAGTGTGTCCATAGCTTACAAGGATCCCCCTCTTTTATAATAGAGGGTCATTACATTATTTATAAAAATAATAATAAAATAAAGCATATAGTGGAGGACTCAAGCTGATTTGTCTCTTTCTCGATTCCCGCCAAGATTCTCTATCTTGGTGCAGTTGTAATGGCTCTTGTCTGTGAGCTCGATACTGGCTCGAACTCGTTACTGGGTCGAGCCCTTCGGTCTTGGCTTGAGTTCGACCTTCGGGATAGGCGTGGCGCATTTCCGACCTTCGGACTCGAGGCTCGTTTGTACTGTCTTCAGAGCTCACTCCCAAAATTTCACTCTGGTTTCTTGCCACTCGAACTCGATCGAACATAGGAAGGCCGAAATCTATTTCGACCGTATACAGATAGTCCCCTCGTTTCTCATGAAAGATGCGGTGAGAATTGATATGATTTTCGACGGTTCGATCGGGTTATAAGATGACATTTTAACAGGGATCGATTATGACGTATGTGATAGCTGTCCCATCGATTTAGTCTTTCAAGATATTTAATACTTGTCAGATGGTGGCTGGCCACCTCTGATATTGAACCGTCATGATGCAAGCCTATAAATAACTCTTCCATCTAACATTTACCACTTTTACGCCTTCATTCTTCCAAATTTTCTTATCCTTTATCTCTATTTCGTCGCCTGCAGAGCCATCTACACTAGAGTTTTGGTGTCGTCAATTTTTCACTTTCCTTTGCCTTTGTTCCTCTCATATCAATGGCCAAAACTTCGAAAAATGTACCTTAGAAGGAGAAAGCTTCTTTTTCATGGCCATCCGGCAACAAGGCGCTGGTGGAGCCGTCCACCTATGACTATGTTCCCGACCCGTGTACTTTGAAGATCGATTTTAAGGTTGAGAATCCTTCATCTATTCCGGGTCGATGCGAGCACGTGTCGATGTACATGTGCTCTATAACGGAGGGTCATCCCGAGGCCATTAGGAAAGACTGTAACTGGGGTTCCGAGGTTGTGTTGCAAATTCCATCCTCCAAAGAGAGCGTCATCACCCATGTGGAGGGGTTTTTAAGTGTTTACACGTATCCCTTCACGTTGGATCTCGTCGACCCGGTGATAATTGATTTTTGCAAAAGATATCAGGTCACCCTCGGTCAAATCCATCCCTCTCTATGGCGTATAGTAATCCTACTTCGCTTCTTCTTCATCAAAGCCGGGGGGCTGGATTTTTCCCTGAATTACCTCCTACGATTGTATCGGCCTCAAATCTTTCGAGGACTAATCAGACTTCATCGTCGGGCATCGAAGACTTTGATGTCGAGCATCGACAAAGACAAGGATCAGGGTTGGATGGGCCGTTATATTCGGGTGAGGACCTGTGACCTTATTTCGGAAGAGAAGATGTTGTTCCCCGAGGAATGGAATTTCGACCGTAAGTGGTTCTCATAAGACGTCGCTTTTCATGTCTTTTCCCGATTTTTTCTGATGTCTTTCTCCGATATACAATTGCCTCTTGGATGCCACAAGCGGTACCCGACCTCGAAGATTGGATTCGAAAGTTAGCCTCGACTTCCTCTTATGCCGAACGCGCTTGGCGTGATTTGGCAAAAGGTAGATGGGAGGCCAAGAATCATGGTAAGGTTTTACTTCTCATTTTCCTTTGAAGTGTTCTTTGTGCTCCATTAGTTACGGATTTCCTTTCATGCAGGTGTAACAAAGGATGCTGCTTTGAGGCCTTCGAGCGGTGAAGAAGGAACCAAGTCGCCAGTCCCGGAACCGGAGAAAGATAAGAAGCGAAAAGCTACCTCTCGGTCAGAGGACCCCAAGCCCAAAACTCGAAGGGTGCGGAGGAAGGCAATTGCCCTTCCGATTGACTCGCTCCAACGACTAAAAGAAGAAGAAGAAGAAGACGATGCCTCGGCTTTGGTGATCCGATCTGCGAAAGCTATCGAGGTCACCAGAGCTCCTGAGCCTATGGCGGCTGTACCACTCAGGGTCGGTCCTGGAATCCTGAGTCTTGATCGGAGCGCCCCGAGTGATTCGCTTAGGGCTATGACAGTGGGTCATTCTCCTTCCCTTCCAAACTTTTCTGAGGAGGCGTTAAAGAAAGCTCGAGAATTGAAGACCTCCGATATAGGCGGAGGCTCTAGTATAGGGGACCCTTTTCGGGATTTCTTTACTGGAGTCGATGATGCTTCCGATATTGGTGACGCTTCTCTTCTACTAGAAGAGGCCCAACGTTTCATTACTCGGGTAATGATTTTACTATATTTGGTTTCTTTGTTCTTTTCCAAACTTGACTTGCATTCTTTCCCTACTGTGCAGGCCATTAGAAGGTTTTGAGTCGACCTTAGCCAGTGTGAGGTCGAGCTTCAGAAGGTCTTGGGGGAGAGAGGCGCCTTGCTGCTTCTTTGCAGCCAAAAGGACGAGGTTATAAAGGGCCTCCAAGAAAATTTGGCTAAGGTTCATGAATAAGAGGCCAAACTCGATAAGCAGGTGAGCCTCATTCTGTTAAAGTATGGGTTTGACTCAACTTTGGAAGTTAACCCTTCGTTGTCTCAGCTGCAGCAAAAGGTCGAAAAGATCAGGTTACTTTGGGAAGAAGTTGATCAAATCAAAGCTGAATGTAATCGGTGGAAGGAGAATATCGATTGCCTGGCTGCGGAAAAAGAAACCTTTTTGACCAAATTATTATCGGTCGATGTTCAGCTTCGAAGCGTCAAGCAAAAGGGTTCGGCTCAAGCTAAGAGTATCGAGGAGCTTGAAGCACGACTTGCTGAGGCCAAGGCAGAGGTGGAGTCATCGAAAATCATGGCGGATAAGTCCATTGTCGTGTATCGGGCTGATGTCGAGGATGCTCAGATGGAGGCACGAGAGGCGGCGGATACTGCCGACACTCGAGCACATTGGGTTGCCGAACTTTCTAAATGTAGGTCTCAGAGGGAGACCCTCGAGGAGATACACGCTCGGGGTTTTGACCTTACTAAAGAGATAAAAAAGGCTAAAGAGCTCGAAGCTAAAGCTGAAGCCTTGGCTTCGGATGGCGATGATGATGATGGTAGCAAGAGCGGATTCGAGGATGGGGAAGAGCCTGACAGAGAAGCAAACGCCCCTGAGGATGACCAGGAAGCTTAGTTCTTAATTTTTTACGTTTGTAATCAATCATGTAGACAATTTTGTATATAGACAACTTGGCCGACTTGCTTCTGTTTCGTGAAGACTTCATACGTGCCTTACAAATATTTTCACAAGGATCTTAACAATTTAATCAAATTTGAACTTCGTAGTCTCCATGATTGATTGTTTTTTCAGACTCGAAGTGACGTAGCCCTTAGGCTTACTAGTTGAGTTAATGATTCGAACTCGAATAAATATAGCCCGTAGGCGTAATGGTCGAGTGAGTGCTCGCTCGAACTTGAAATGAAAGTAGCTCGTAGGCGTATTATTCGTTGAGTGAATGATTCGAACTCAAAGTAATATAGCCCGTAGGCGTAATGGTCGAGTGAGTGCTTGCTCGAACTCGTAATAAAAGTAGCTCATAGGCTTAGTCGTCGAGTGAATGATTCGAACTCAAAATGAAGGTAGCCCGTAGGCTTAGTTGTCGAGTGAATGATTCAAACTCGAAGTAATGTAGCCCTTAGGCGTAATGGTCGAGTGAGTGCCTGCTCGAACTCGAAATGAAGGTAGCCCATAGGCTTAGTCGTCAAGTGAGAAATTCAAACTCGAAGTAATATAGCCCGTAGGTGTAATGGTCGAGTGAGTGCTTGCATGAACTCGTAATAAAAGTATCCCGTAGGCTTAGTCGTCGAGTGTAATGTAGCCCGTAGGTGTAATGGTCGAGTGAGTGCTTGCATGAACTCGTAATAAAAGTATCCCGTAGGCTTAGTCGTCGAGTGTAATGTAGCCCGTAGGTGTAATGGTCGAGTGAGTGCCTGCTCGAACTCGAAATGAAGGTAGCCCGTAGGCTTAGTTGTCGAGTGATTGCTTCGAACTCAAAGTAATGTAGCCGTAGGCGTAATGATCGAGTGAGTGCTCGCTCGACCTCAAAATGCAAGTAGCCTGCAGGCTTATTAGCCGTTGAGTGAATGATTTGAACTCGAAGTAATGTAGCCCGTAGGCGTAATGGTCGAGTGAGTGCTTGCTCGAACTCGTAATAAAAGTAACCCGTAGGCTTAGTGATCGAGTTTATCTTAATTCTGATTTATAATAAATCTCCAAATAGAGGAATTTTTCTTGGATACAAGATATCGGTAAAGAGGAGGACTTTCTTTGCAAGTCATTACACATGTGTTCATGTTTCGCGTCTGGGTTCGGGCCAATTACATGAGCATGGTTTGTTTTGATCATTTTGGCTCTTACAACTTTTCCTACTGGAACCCCGTTGTTGCGAAATAACTTTCTTACATTAGAACTTGATATATTTGAGGGCTAATGCCCCCTTAGTATTCGAGGTCGATTGTACAGAGGCCTCGGATACTATTGTAAGTGCAGCACAATCATTGGTTGCCTCATTAAAAACCTTGCCAACAAACCCATTTGGGATAAAATCGGTCTAAGGAAAAAAGAGTGCAACACGTGCTTTCAAGCGAAGGATCCATCTTAGCTCTTGTTCGGACTTAGGGGTCAGTTTTGAAATGTAAATGAATATGGAAGGGTCGTACCTTAGCAGTAGTATCGTTTTAGATGTGACACATTCCAACTGATTGATAGCTGTTTGCCGTTTATAATGCCGAACCTGTACGATCCCTTTCCGATGTTCTCGAGAACCTGATATGGTCCTTCCTAATTTGGTCCTAGTTTTCCTTCGTTCAGATTTCGGGTCTTGATGGTGACTTTTCTTAACACTAAGTCCTCGGGCTTGAAATGGCGGAGCTTGGTTCTTCGATTATAATACCTTTCGATTCGCTTCTTTTGGGCGGCCAATTGGACGAGAGCAGCTTCTCGTCTTTCGTCCGATAATTTGAGGCTGGTATTCATAGCCTCGTTATTTGATTCTTCCATCGTGAATCGAAATCTAGTACTGGGTTCACCGACTTCGACTGGTATCAATGCTTCAGACCCATATACTAAGGAGAATGGGGTCGCCCCCGTACTGGATTTTGACGTTGTCCGATATGCCCAAAGGACTTCGGGAAGGATTTCTCTCCATCTCCCTTTAACGTCGTTCAACCTCTTCTTTAGGGTTTCAATGATAGTTATTTCGTTAATTCAGCCTGTCCGTTTCTACTGGGTTGGTATGGTATTGATAGTGTCCTTCTTATTTTGTTATCTTCGAAAGAATTTTGTTACTTTGCTGCCAACGAATTATTTTCCATTGTCACACACTATTTTGGCGGGTATCCCGAATCGGCATACGATATGATCCCAAATAAAGTCTATAACTTCTTTCTCTCTTATTTTTTCCAACGCCTACACTTCAACCCATTTAGAAAAATAGTCAGTCATAAATAAAATAAATTTGACTTTACCTGTGGTCGATGGCAGAGGGTCAACGATATCCATTCCCTATTTCATGAACGGCCATGGGGATAAGACTGAGTGAAGTTGCTCTCCGAGTTGATGGATAACTGGCGCAAACCTTTGACATTTGTCACATTTACGAACAAATTCCTTCGCATCTTTGCCCATATCGATCCAATAATACCCTACTCTGATTATTTTTCGAACTAATGTATCGGTACCGGAGTGATTCCCATAAGTGCCCTCGTGCACTTCCCGTAGGATGTAATCGGTACCTCCCGGACCCAAGCATACTGTCAATGGTCCATTAAATGTCCTTCGATATAGCGTTCCACCTGAAACCAACGTGAATCGAACAGCTTTAGTCCGTAGGGCCCTAGAATCTTTAGCTTCCGATGGGAACTTTCCGCTCTTTAAGTATTCAATATACTTATTTCTCCAATCCCAGGTTAAGCTTGTAGAATTTATCTCGGCGTGACCTTCTTCGATTACCGATCTCGAAAGTTGAACGATAGTCCCCGAGCTCTAGTCATCTTCCTCGACCGACGATCCCAAATTCGCAAGTGCATCGGCCTCATTGTTTTGTTCTCGTGGAACATGCCGTAAAGTCCATTGTTTGAAATGGTGCTAAGTGACAAGAAGTTTGTCTAAATACCTTTGTATTATACCTTCTCGAATTTCGAAGGTTTTGTTTACTTGACTCACCACCAGCAAAGAGTCACATTTGGCTTCAATGACTTCTGCTCACAAGTATTTAGCTAGCTCGAGACCTGCAATCATGGCTTCCTACTCGGCCTCGTTGTTAGTCAACCTGGTAGTTTTAATAGATTGCCTAATAGTGTTACCCGAGGGTGATTTCAAAACTATGCCTAGCCCAGACCCCTTCACATTTGAAGCCCCGTCCGTAAAAAGGATCCATACCCCCGATGATGTACCCGATTTCAATAGGAGTTCTTTTTTGACTTCGGGTACGAGTGTTAGCGTGAAATCGGCCACAAACTCTACTATAATTTGAGACTTGATGGATGTACGGGGTTGATATTCAATATCGTGCCGACTGAATTCGACGGCCCATTTGGCCAATTGGCCTGATAGCTCGGGCTTGTGCAAAATATTACAAAGCGGGTAAGTGGTTAATACGCATATGGGGTGATATTGAAAATACAGTCTTAACTTCCTAGAGACGCTTATCAATGCAAGTGCCAATTTTTATAGGTGTGGATATCTAGTTTCCGCTTCTCCTAAGGTCCGGCTTATATAATAAACGGGAAATTGTGTGCCTTACTCTTCTCGAACTAGGACACCACTTACGGCGATTTTCGATACTACCAAGTACAAGCAAAGTTTTTCGTATGTTTTTGGAGTGTGAAGTAGTGGTAGGCTCGATAGATATCGTTTTAGTTCCTCTAATGCTCGTTGGCATTCCTGGGTCCAAGCAAAATCGTTCTTCTTTTTTAGGAGAGAGAAACATTTGTGACTTCGATCTGATGATCTCGAAATGAATCGGCCTAAGGCTACAATCTGTCCCGTTAGCCTTTGTACAGCTTTCGCGCTGTCCACGATGGTGATGTCTTTGATGACCTTGATTTTATCGGGGTTAATCTCGATTCCCCAATTTGACACCATGAAGCCGAGGAACTTTCCCGAACCAACTCTGAAAGCACATTTTTCGGGGTTGAGCTTCATGTTGTATTTCCTCAAAATCTCGAACATTTCCTGCAAATGGGTCAAATCGTCCTTTGCGTGCAGGGACTTAACTAGCATGTCATCAATATAAACTTCCATTGGTTTACCTATTTGTTCTTCGAATATTTTATTTACTAGGCGTTGGTAAGAAGCCCCTGCATTGTTTAGTCCGAAGGGTATCACATTATAACAATATGTTCCATATTTGGTGACAAAGAAGTCTTTTCCTGGTCCTACGGGTTCATCTGGATTTGATTATACTCGGAATAGGCAACTAGAAACGTGAGGATCGCGTGGCCAGCCGTGGCATCGATCATGCGATCGATGTTGGGTAGCGAAAAGGAATCTTTGGGGCATGCTTTGTTCAAATTCTCATAGTCCACACACATTCTAAGTTTGTTCCCTTTTTAAGTCACTACAACTACATTGGCTAACCATTCGGGATATTTCACCTCCCGAATGGACCCTATCTTGAGAAGTTTGGTTACCTCGTCCTTTATGAATGCATGCTTATCCTCGGACTGGGGTCTTCTCTTTTGCTTCACCGATCTAAACCTAGGGTCCAAGCTTAGCCGATGTGTCGTTATGTCCGGTGGGATCCCTATTATATCTAAATGGGACCAAACAAAACAATCAATGTTATCGATAAAAAATTAAACAAGCTTCTTCCTGAGTTCGGAGCTCAACCCCGTTCCCAAGTATACCTTTTGCTCGGGCCAGTGCTCGATTACTGTGACTTGCTCTAGTTCCTCAATTGTTGTTTTGGTGACGTCGGAGTCATCGAGAATCATGAAAGAACAAGGGACCCTTTGATCATCATCTTCTTCGATCTTCTGGTTATCTGGCTGGGTTGAAGCCGACATCTGTGATTGCTATTTGGTGTCCCATTCTCCTTCTGAGCCCGATCCCTTTATCGATAAAGGCGAGGATATTGATTTTTCTTCCTCGACGGCGAACATTTCTTTTGCGGCCGGTTGTTCTCCGTACACTATTTTTACACCTCTCGATGTTGGGAATTTGAGGACCTGGTGTAAAGTCGAAGGTACAGCTCTCATGTTGTGGATCCATGGCCTTCCAAAAAGGGCGTTGTATCTCATATCGCCTTCTATCACGTGAAACTTTGTTTCATGGATGGTTCCGGCCACATTTTTTGGTAGGAATATCTCGCCTTTGGTGGTTTCATATGCCATATTGAATCTGTTTAGAACCAGAGTTGCGGGTACAATCTAGTCCTGTAGGCCGAGCTATTCTACGACCTTCAATCTGATGATGTTGGCCGAGCTACCTGGATCGATTAACACACGTTTAATTTTAGTTTTATTCATAAGTACGGATATTACCAGTGCATCGTTATGAGGTTGGATGACTCTTTCTGCATCTTCATCATCGAAGGACAAAGTCCCTATGGGTGCATAATCATGAGTCCGAGATCGCTTTTCCCTCACAATCGATGTTTTAGTGCGTTTAAGCACTGGTCCCTGAGGGGTATCAGCGCCACCGATGATCATGTGAATGACGTGCTGCGGTTCTTCTTTCTCATTTTGCTTGCCGAAATCCCTATTTTTAACATGGTTCTTCGCCCTATCACTCAGAAATTCCCGAAGGTGCCCTCTGTTAAATAAGTGGGCTACTTCCTCTCTTAGTTGCCTGCAATCTTCCGTTCTGTAGCCATGGGTGCTATGATATTCGCACATTTGATTGGGATTCCTTTGGGCAGGATCAGTCTGCATGGGTCGAGGCTATTTAGTGTCTTTGATGCATCCGATAGCCGATACGATGGCGGATGCACCAATGCTGAAGTTATACTCTTATAACCGAGATGCTTCTACAGGATCGACATATTTATCAAAGCTGCTCTTGCTCATAAGTCCCCGAAAATTTTGCCCTCGATCAATCCTTCGATTGTTCCGAACTGTATTGTGTGTTGAACCGTTTTTCATCCGATCTACGATGTACGGTTAATATCGGTCTCTGTTCGACCTTTGTTCTCTGTCGCTCTTCCTTTGGTTTTTAGTAACTGTCCTGTTCTGATGCACAGATCCATACGGAGCTCCCAATTGGTCATCTTCGGCCCTAATTTTTGATTGATATCAGTTGTGTATATCTACCCAAGTTATTACTGGATACTCGATCAAATTGTGCTTCAGCCGACATGATGCTGTCGAACTTAGCTCGTTCAACCCTTGGGTGAAAGCTTGTACGGCCCATCGTTAGTGACCGGTGGCAATTCCATGCGTTTCATTTCAAATCGGGATAGGAATTCCCTCAGCATTGCATTACCCCTTTGCTTTACTTTGAAGAGGTCTAATTTCCTTGTTGCAACCTTTATGGCACCAGCATGTGCCTTTACAAACGAATCTACTAACATGGCAAAAGAATCGATGGAATTTGGCGGTAAATTGTGATACCAGATCATTTCTCCCTCCGAGAGGGTCTTCCCGAACTTTTTCAACAATACGGATTCGATCTCATTGTCCTCCAAATCATTACCTTTGATGGAACATGTGTAAGAGGTGACATGTTCATTAGGATCGGTCATATCGTTATATTTAGGAATTTCGGGCATACGAAATTTTTTGGGGATTGGTTTTGGGGCCGCACTCGAGGGAAAAGGCTTTTGTATGAATTCTTTCGAATCAAGCCCTTTTATCATTGGGGGAGCCCCCGGGATTTGATCAACCCTGGCATTATATGTTTCCACTCTTTTGTCGTTGGCTTCGACTCGTTTTGTGAGTTCCTCGAGCAATTTAGTAATTTCGGTAGTGGTCCCCGATTCTTGCTCGTTTGATTTCACTATGGCGGGCTCCGTTCTAGGGGTGATTTCTCGAAGCGGATTCGGATCTGGCCTTCTTTGTATATGAGTTTGGCTCTGTAAATGGGCTATCGCTACTTGTTGGGCTTGTAGCATCTCGAAGATAATACGTAAGCTGGCTCCGATTTTTCCCACGTTATGGGTGTCTCGGGCTACGGATCGAGTACCGCCTTGAATGCTTTTTTCCGGTTCGGAATGCTGATTCGCCTACAGAGCTATTTGTTAATTGACATCCAATGGTACTTCGGCTCGAATTTCGGGTACTTCAATTCGAGCCTCAATGCCATCGTCAAGTGGCATTCCGCCCCCGGGTGCCAAGTTGTTGGTTTCATCTTGAAGGCTGGCTTCGTGGTCGATAGGTAAAGCCATTGCTGATTTTAAGTTATAAATTGGTGTGTACTGCAGATTTATATCAAGCAATCACTGTTATCCTTAGCCCCACGGTGGGCGCTAAACTGCTTACCCAAAAAATCAGATAACGTTAAATTTATGTATGGTTCTAAGGATACGTGATACCCTTTGATACAAGATAGCAATACGAGTATTCTTGACTATGAGAATGGAAATAATGAACAGAAAGAATGAGTAAGATGAAGTAAAACAAGCACAAGGAGAAATCTTTGTATATGAGAAAAGATCGTTTGTTCTAGTGTATTTAGTGTGTCCATATCTTACAAGGATCCCCCTATTTTATAATAGAGGGTTATTACTTTATTTATAACAAAAAATAAAAAAATAAAGCTTATAGTGGAGGACTCATGATGATTTGTCTCTTCCTCGATTCCCGCCAAGATTCTCTCTCTTGGTACGGTTGTAACGGCTCTTGTTTGTGAGCTCGATACTGGCTCGAACTCGTTACTGGGTTGAGCATTTCGGTCTTGGCTTGAGTTCGTCCTTCGGGATGGGCGTGGCGCATTTCCGACCTCGAAGCAATGCCTTACGGATCGATTTGGTCACGGGCTCGATAGGATTATCGAGTCGACTCCTCGAGCAGCCTTCGAACTCGAGGCTCGTTTGTACTGTCTTCAGAGCTCACTCCTAAAATCCCACTCCATTTTCTTGCCACTCGAACTCGATCGAACGTAGGAAGGCCGAAATCTATTTCGACCGTATACAAACTACACAGTAATTTCACACAGCTATTGCTAACTTTTTGAGCTGTGACATATATGATCTTGATCTCACATCAGTTAGGAATAACTCAAGAGAACAAAGACGAAGAAAATAAGGAAATAACAAACGATGAAGAGGAAGAAGATTCAGACTCTTCTGCAGAAAAAGAAAGCAAAAATAAGGAATCAAGCAAACTTACACTTTCAGGGCTAGGTGTTGAATTTCATTGATGGAATATAGTCAGTTTGTGGTCAAGAAAGAATCATTATTTTCACAGACTAATCATGTGGATAAACTTGAACCAGATCTAATACGTAGAGAACGGATGGATATGCACAATGAGATGTCGTATTACAGACTTGAAGCATTCAAAGTGTTGGCTAAGAATTACTTGAGAATTGAACATTTACTAGAGGAAGTAGATGTGAGTCCTTGTGATGTTGCCGAGAACTTGATTCCCAAATATTCTTCAGGAATGCCTGAGATTTGCTTGGAGAACTTAATCCAAGTTTTGAAGAAAGCCAAGAAAAAAGCCAGTTTGAATTCCCAGAAAAACAAAAATTTCTCCACAATATTAGTCAAAACTTGTGGTCGTCTCATAAGGTTTTTTTAAGGATGTTTTCACGTCTAACACCAACTAATCCTGCTCTTTTTTTCTTTTGTTCTGCTTCTGCGGGATGTATGTTTTTTTTATTTATGTATGGGGTAAAATATGCTATGACATGTGACCGTCCAAAAAAGAGACCCATGGAACCCAAGACGGGGGATGGCCAAAGACTGAAGGCAACTGTTTCGTTTGTCACCGGAAAGAATAATGCTCATAAATATGTGATAAATGCTTTTGGCCCGGTAATATTTAATAGAGAATATTCTATGGTATTAAGAGCGGTAACTCGTTACAGGAAATTTGGCATTTATGTTCACCGTTGCATCTTCATCAATGACCCTCATAATTGACATTAAAGAAGGGCACGATCCTAGGACCTCCTTTCCTAGACATAGCTATAAATAATGAACTCAGTTATCATTGTAAGGACACGAATTTTCTGGCGAACTTACGCTACATTCTATACAAAACTCAATACAATCTTATCTTCTTGCTTTTTGATTTCGTTGTCGTTGTGCCCGGAAACCTTGTTCCCGAAACTGTTGTTTTTGTTGTTTCGTCTACATCCTAAGGCTAAGTATTGCATAATTATTTGATTATTTTATTATTTCAGGATTACATTAATTCGCTTGTCTAGAAATCACGTATAAGTTCAATTGTACCATTTTACGGGTAAACAATTTGGCGCCCACCGTGGGGCCTAGACAGCCGTGCAATTAAATTGATCCTTGCTTTTTTTACTAATGTGTTTTGATTATTTTGTCTTAGAAAAAAATATAAAAAAGGCAAATAACACTGTTAACAACACGCTCAATCCCAAGATTCGAGGGGATCAGTCTTATTTTCAGGACTCAATTAGTGACACCCACAATAAGGGGAATGGCGCCACACAGGTTCATGACAGGAAATATCCTCGACATGTTCGAGAGACAACTCCGGATGATGCTGATGAGGAGCATGTTGTTGACGCGCTAAGGGTCTTGCAAGCGCAACAGGCAATCATTCTAGGCCACCTTACACGACAGGATAAGGTTATGACCGAGTTGAAGTAGGCGCTGTCGGGAGCCTCGAATAATGCAAACAAACGAGATTCGATTCTTCCCGGAGCTCCCCCGAATCAAACAACGTAGAGGGTCGACAACAACACTCTGAGGGGTGAAATTGGCTCTGATGGGGGCAGGGGGAGTGGATCCAGCCTCAATAACGAGAATGATCCTTTCAAGAATGAACTTTTACGGTTTATAAGGGATGTAAACGCCTTCGTGGACCAGCTCTCGGGCGTGCCACCAGTGCTGAAAGGTCCGGACTCAAAAATGTATACTCAATTATTCATATCCCAAGGGAGGATTACACAGAAGCAGACGCATTGGTAAAGCTAGGATCATTGACGAAAATAAAGGGATCGGAGTCCGGGACTGTAGTACAACTGATAAACTCAGTCCTGGATACAGATGGTTACTATGATGTAAATTCGACTAATTTGGTATGGGATTGGAGAAATGAAATCATCGATTATCTCGAGCACGGGAGTTACCTAAAAACCACAAAGCATCCCAGGCGCTGCGCGCCAAAGCAGCGCGATATAGCTTCAAGAGATGCCAATTGTATAGAAAATCTTTTCAAGGCCTGTTGGCCTGATGCTTAGGGGCATCCGAAGCTAACTATGTCATGAGAGAGGTTCACGAAGGGATATGCGGCAACCACTCGGATGCAGATTCCTTAGTGCTGAAGTAGGTAAGGGCAGGATATTATTGACCCGCATGCAACAAGATGCCAAAGACTTCGTACGAAAATGTGATAAGTGCCAACACAACAAACCACTGGTGAATCAACCGGCAGAGCCCTTACATTCGATTCTGTCCCCGTGGCCGTTCATGAAATGGGGGATGAATATCGTAGGACCACTGCCACCGGCTCCTGGAAAGATAAGATTTCTTTTCATTTTGATTGACTATTTTTCTAAGTGGGTGGAAGCAGGTCCTTATCAAAATATCGGAGAACGCGAAGTAGTGGATTTCTTGTGGGAAGGCCCCTACCGGGTTTCAGCTATCACCGGGAAAGGTTCATATACTGGTGCCGTAATGAACAGGAGACGTCCTCTTCAAGAGCACCGTAAACATAAGAGGGCCCTCTCTTATAAAAACTCTCACGTTAAAGGGTTGGTTTCGGAAGAATTTATGCCCGGAATCAAAATGCCTTCGGGGAAAGATACACCTGAAGCTGTATACGAAAGGACGCAAAAAGTAAACTTGTGCAAATACTTATCAAAACCCTCACAAAAAAGGGATGATGCCCTAAGCCAAAAATACTTTCGGCAAGAATACACCCAAGGCTTCACATAATAAGATGCAAAACAGAAAAGCATGCGCAAAATTCTTAAGCAAAAGGAAGAAAATACAAAGATTAAAGACTAGCATGAATATTCAAATGAAATAAAGACTCAAGTAATACTTGAGAAAAAGATGTTTTTATTTACAAAAACATGCCAAAATGGTACAGGTATAAGAATTGGAAAAAGAAAAGAAAAAGCTAAACTGTAGTATCTTCGAAACCAAGAGGAAGAGAAGTGTCCGCGCCCCTGGGAGAAGTAGATGGATCCACCGATGGCTCAATATTTTCACTAGTTTGGCCTTTAGCATCATCAACCTCCGATTCTTTTTCAGATCCCGAGAACTAGGAACCGGAACCAGAAGGACCAGGTACATCAGACCTCGTTGGGAGTCCACTTTTAGCAACTAACTCAAGCGCACGTGCCTTAGCAATTTCCACATCAAAATTAATGACACCAACTTTGATCTCTTCTAAGGGTTTTTCTCCTCATACTGTACATACCGTAAGTTTTCTCAACAACGAGGGAAGTTGCTCGATGCTTAAGTTCTTCTTTGAGTTGGGTTACCTCGGCAGAAAGGTTTTCCCGGGCGGACCTAACAGATTTGAGGCTAACATCAAGGTCACAGACAGTTGAACTAAAGAGCCTATTATGCTCCATAGTTTTCATGTACTTCTCTTCCAGTTGGATATGTTTCTGCCCCGCATCAGGAAGCTCTTCAATTTTGGAGTTCAAGGTTGCCTCTAATTTGGTTACTCTTTCAGCAGGACAACATCGCGTTCGGTTGCAGCAAGAATGGCGTTATGGACTTCAGCCCATTTGTCCCTGGCTTCGTCAAATCTAACCCTCAGTGGGCCAATTTCTTAGCTATGGGTTACCACTTCTTTCTCGCTTTGCTACAAATGAGCCTCCAATACAACAACCTCAGCAACTTTGGCTTCCAGTTCCGAAAGGCGAGCGACATTTTGCTCATGCTCTGCCAAAAGCTGATCCCGTGCGGAGGTAATTTCTTCATTTTCACGAATCAACCTATGAAGGCCCTCGAAGCAAGAAAGTTGGCCTACAAAGCAAGAAGGGTAAAATGCAGGATATGGTCATACCAAAAATAGAAGAAGTAATAAAGGAAGAAAGGAACATACTGTTGCGGCGTTGTGCAAGGCGTTGTTCAACAAACACTCTCTCGAGAGAGCCTGAATCTTTTCTCAATCTTTCTCTGAAGCCAAAGGATTCACATAATTAGCAAGCTCTACCGACCGGGATAGCAAGTTGCATCCAGTAGAGACCGAAAGAGTAACATCCATCCTCCTTTGTGGATCTTCAGAAATGGCAGCATAATTTTGCCCCAAATTCTCATGAACTGGGGACTGGGGAAGAGGAACACCTTCTTCGTGGTTAGGTGCGGCCGGTGGAGATGATGTAGCAGTTGCTGGCGGTAGAGTGGATGAAGATAGAAATGATGTAGCAGTTGCTGGTGTTGGTGAAGATGGAGATGAAGCTGATGGAGTTGAAGAGTGAGAAGCAGCTGCATCAAATGCAGTATTGGTTGTTGGATGCTCGCCAACTAAAGACGACAGGGACCCGGTACTCATCCCTGCAGTATCAGGTACAGCAATTGGGGCCCGAAAATAGAAGTTGACATTATCTACCAAATTAAACATTCCCCAAAGTGCCGAGGCATCATCCTCGGTTGGTGTAATTATCAAAATAGGTCGAGCATCTTGTTGAGATGATGATGATCGCCGTCTTCTATATAGAGAATCTCCCTCATCACTAGTTTCTTCATCATCGTCGATCGTCACAGTGT
>AWOL01S0094641.1:9302-31490 GCA_000715115.1 Nicotiana otophora | reverse complement strand
TTGTCTAGTACTTTGTCCTGTTCCTGACTTCGAATTCCATTGCCTGACTTGGTGAACAAGGAAATTTGTGATCGTTGAGTTTCATTTTGATGCAAAACCTTGGATTCGTTGGTCCACACCCTAGACCTCTGATTTGATGTTTGTGCCACCCTATTTCCACCATAAGAAGGGCTAGATTTTGTGACTTCTTCGTCTGGCCCCATTAAAGCAGACTCCAACTGCAGCAGAGCATGTTGCATGTTCTGACTGTGAACCGCATTCTGAAGAACAGCATTTCCACCAGAGAAAACCAGCAGACCTTCCGGAAGACAATCCGGGGAGGGGCTTGGACGATGGAAATAATTGTTATAATCCAGCGAAGAATTACTGGAAGAACTAGCTCCTGAAAGATTTTCTGTAGAGCTGTGCTGCTCCTGGCAATTACTTAATGTGGTAAAGGTCTCAGAGTCGAAATAGTTTGCAAGTGGCGAAATTGGCGAATTTTCTGAATCAAATTTCGAGGTTCCAGACGGCCTATTTGGTAGAGAACTAATAGTAGGATATGAAGAGTATGACAAATCGCTTCCAGTCACACCATAATCATAAAAATGGTGCGCATCCATACTATGCACAAAGTATTTTCAGCACATTCTCTTTTCTCACAGACAATATCTGCTTCAACAAAATCAACCTGTGATAAATACAGAGATGAACAAACATCAATTTTACAACCCTCTCCAGAGGACAATAAAGCTTTCTACTTTTGAAGCTAATGGAAAGACAAGAAGAAAGTACAGAACGAAACACATNGGTCTTGCAGCAAGAGCTTGTAAGAGAGTCATCCACTGGGTCCCCTGTGCAATTTGGAAGTCAATAATGTGGACGTAATTTTCGTTTCTGCATGCTTCTGCTATGGCACCATTTGCAGCCATGTAGCCAAACTTTAGGTAAGGACATATTTCATAGAGGATATGCATGTAGGAGAGCAAGTCATTTCCAGCCGGCTCCTTGCACCTCAAACTCCTGTATATGGTGGTTCCAGATAACTCCTTTCTTGCTACTAGCCCTTCTACAATGTAAGCACCAAGACGCTGGATTGGATCTCCAGTAATGGACACAGTACTCCTTGCCTTGGTAACCAGTACTTCAAAATCATCTAGTTTGTTGTCAGCAAGAACTCGGGCGCATGCTATAAGCAGCTGCTTCAGATTGCTAGAGGGAAGACCATGCAAGGGCAAGTTGTCTAGTACTTTGTCCTGTTCCTGACTTCGAATTCCATTGCCTGACTTGGTGAACAAGGAAGTTTGTGATCGTTGAGTTTCATTTTGATGCAAAACCTTGGATTCGTTGGTCCACACCCTAGACCTCTGATTTGATGTTTGTGCCACCCTATTTCCACCATAAGAAGGGCTAGATTTTGTGACTTCTTCGTCTGGCCCCATTAAAGCAGACTCCAACTGTAGCAGAGCATGTTGCATGTTCTGACTGTGAACCGCATTCTGAAGAACAGCATTTCCACCAGAGAAAACCAGCAGACCTTCCGGAAGACAATCCGGGGAGGGGCTTGGACGATGGAAATAATTGTTATAATCCAGCGAAGAATTACTGGAAGAACTAGCTCCTGAAAGATTTTCTGTAGAGCTGTGCTGCTCCTGGCAATTACTTAATGTGGTAAAGGTCTCAGAGTCGAAATAGTTTGCAAGTGGCGAAATTGGCGAATTTTCTGAATCAAATTTCGAGGTTCCAGACGGCCTATTTGGTAGAGAACTAATAGTAGGATATGAAGAGTATGACAAATCGCTTCCAGTCACACCATAATCATAAAAATGGTGCGCATCCATACTATGCACAAAGTATTTTCAGCACATTCTCTTTTCTCACAGACAATATCTGCTTCAACAAAATCAACCTGTGATAAATACAGAGATGAACAAACATCAATTTTACAACCCTCTCCAGAGGACAATAAAGCTTTCTACTTTTGAAGCTAATGGAAAGACAAGAAGAAAGTACAGAACGAAACACATCGAGCATCACCATGACATGTCTCGTCGGTTGGAAAGACGAGAATAATCTATCATGTGGGGTTAATAATTAATTCTAACGCCGAAGTAGAATAGTTTAAGCTCTTAAAGTAGGATAACCTTGCTCCACAGATGTTCACAGCAAGAGGGAGAAATTATATTAGGAAATCTTTCTAATGAATTATGATAGGTGAATTCTCATCTCCTTTCAGTCATCAATTTGCTTTCTGCAAAAAAGTTTTTCAAATAGAAACTCCTATATTCCCCGTTATACAGTCTAATGCATTCTCATGTCTGATGAACCCCAAAAAAAATCTCAAGAAACGTAATTACCTTATATACATGTTAAATACAGAGCCAACTCCAAGTGATAGCAATCATTTTTAAAAAATAAGTCTACAAGATAATTAACATGAATTTACTAAACGAACTTATTTATTCATATTCAGCATGAAATACACTGCTGTAAACATTCAGTAAATCGAATTTTTGCAACCCTTACCAAATCACGCTATATAAATATATTTCAACTGCAGAGGAAGACCAGAATTAACAGAAAAAAAGAACCCAAATCCTCAGGAAAAATGATTTTTTGTTTTCAATGATAGAGACCGAGTAGAAAAAGGTCCAGCTCAACCAATGAACCATATAGATCACAAAAATCAAAACTTCGAATTTCTTGTTAATTCGCTTTTTCAACCAAATCAAAATCCCAAAGAAGAATCAAGAGTAACAAATTACAAAATACAATACCTGATATGATCTGCAGAAGAAAGAGTGTAGATTTGATATTACTCAAGTGGGGTCTGAGAAAATTATCCGTAGCGGCAGTTATATAAATTTGGNGCACAAAGTATTTTCAGCACATTCTCTTTTCTCACAGACAATATCTGCTTCAACAAAATCAACCTGTGATAAATACAGAGATGAACAAACATCAATTTTACAACCCTCTCCAGAGGACAATAAAGCTTTCTACTTTTGAAGCTAATGGAAAGACAAGAAGAAAGTACAGAACGAAACACATCGAGCATCACCATGACATGTCTCGTCGGTTGGAAAGACGAGAATAATCTATCATGTGGGGTTAATAATTAATTCTAACGCCGAAGTAGAATAGTTTAAGCTCTTAAAGTAGGATAACCTTGCTCCACAGATGTTCACAGCAAGAGGGAGAAATTATATTAGGAAATCTTTCTAATGAATTATGATAGGTGAATTCTCATCTCCTTTCAGTCATCAATTTGCTTTCTGCAAAAAAGTTTTTCAAATAGAAACTCCTATATTCCCCGTTATACAGTCTAATGCATTCTCATGTCTGATGAACCCCAAAAAAAATCTCAAGAAACGTAATTACCTTATATACATGTTAAATACAGAGCCAACTCCAAGTGATAGCAATCATTTTTAAAAAATAAGTCTACAAGATAATTAACATGAATTTACTAAACGAACTTATTTATTCATATTCAGCATGAAATACACTGCTGTAAACATTCAGTAAATCGAATTTTTGCAACCCTTACCAAATCACGCTATATAAATATATTTCAACTGCAGAGGAAGACCAGAACAGAAAAAAAGAACCCAAATCCTCAGGAAAAATGATTTTTTGTTTTCAATGATAGAGACCGAGAAGAAAAAGGTCCAGCTCAACCAATGAACCATATAGATCACAAAAATCAAAACTTTGAATTTCTAGTTAATTCGCTTTTTCAACCAAATCAAAATCCCAAAGAAGAATCAAGAGTAACAAATTACAAAATAAAATACCTGATATGATCTGCAGAAGAAAGAGTGTAGATTTGATATTACTCAAGTGGGGTCTGAGAAAATTATCCGTAGCGGCAGTTATATAAATTTGGAGAGAAGACTAGGCAGTTACAATTGAGGAAGAAGAAGAAGAAGAAGAAGAAACGAGCAATAAAGAGTAAAGGTATACTAAATATATAGAGGAGGAAACAGGAAAGGTAGTTGTTCAGTTGTTTTATTAGAATAGCAGTGAAGCTGACCAAACAAGTGGGTTAGAATGTTCCATCCTCTTCCAACCATGGTTAACGCCTAATGGATCGCTTACGCGTTACTCTGCTCTCTGTGTTTTACACGCTATGAAAAAGCCACTGTCGGGTCTCCCCTCATTGACTATATACCCCTTAGCATCCAATTTATTACACGTTACTTATCAAGTATATTAGATAACTAATCAATACAGTGTGTACGTTTTCAATGCATAAAATATAATAATTTTAATTTTTTTATTAAAGGATGATAATGCATTCATTTATTTAGTTAGCTTATCTTACATCAAGAATTTTGTGACTTTTTTAGAAAATGAGCTCGACCGTTGAAATTCTAGAAACATTTCATTTGAGAATATTCATGACTAAAGGTGACATGCTTAAGAAATGAAAGAATTGAAAACTTGAACAGGGTACCAAAACCAGTAGTACTAGTTTGGTACAACTTTTTTTGAGGTCTAGTTGGGTCATTCTACTGGCATGATTAGTGTTTAATCACTTTTTGTTATTACCACTATTGTTACATGACCCCGCTCGACATTTTTGCAAACAATCATAAGTTTAAAACTAATATAAGTTTTCTTATCTATACTCGATTATTCTCAATTGTCTACTTTATCAATTTAGGCCAATTTAAAACTAATTTCTTGTTAAATTGATGTGTGTGATTTTTTAGTAAAAAGGTTTAAAGAATGAGATGATTAACGTTTATAGAAAATAATATATAAGCTCCCATGCCTATTGAGAATATATTTGTAAAATGGTTCTTTAAAAGTAAGTGATATCATCATTCTATAGCAATCCAAACTATTAAAAGGAGAGTTAGGGTTTTCTCATTTTCTACTATATTTGAGTTTTGCTTTTGAAGGAAGGACAAAATGTTTATTATAATTTATTTTTATTTTTTCCTAAAAGGAAAGTATAAATCTTTTCGTATTTGACTAATTAATACTTTTATTGATAAAAAAATATTTTACACTTCTATAAATTGAGTATTCTTTCTTCTCACTTTACACACACCTACAAATATAGCCCTTTAAGGTTGAAGAATCTTGTTTAGGGAAAGAATTATCATTCGATATTTTTGTAATTTTTCTTAGTGAATTGTTCATATGTATGTCACTCACACCAAACCACATTAAACTATTATATGCATGTCTTTTGATATGTTGCTTTTTGTCGACTGATTTATTGTCGTTCAAAGTTTGCTTTGTTAGCTTACATATAACACTTGATTGTTTCGATCCCAATAAGCCATGTCAGACGCACCTATCTGAATCGAGGACACGGGAAATTGGCATGAATTCAGTAATTCCAACTTTAAAAAAAAAACTATAGACAATTATTGCCAAATTCTGCATTCGCTTCTTCAAGTATTTGCCTCGAATATCTCAAGAAAAATTTGTTGAAAATCTGATTGAAGAATATTATTCCTTCTTTGTCGTCAACTAACTTGGTTAGGTATCAAAATGCATAAAGTATCTGATTAATCCAAGTTAACATCCTCACTATCGTTCAAAATTGAACTCCTTTTCATCAACTAAACTGTCGTGTGGTCATTTTGAGCCATAGAAATATATAATGCAAATTTAAGTCTTCCGTAGTTGACTCTAAAACTTCTGGCTAGATAGTAATGTACAAACTAAAAGTACACTAGCTAGTATTTTTTTAATACTATATGAATTGTGATGAACATCAGATCGCGTCTAAGTTTGCCAAAAGAACTATCCGCGCGAGTTGGAGTGTTTTGGCTTGCATGGATAGAGCTTATAATCTGGTAGCTAGCTCTTCCATTTCTCGACCAAATTATTTCTATTGCCGTGTGAAGATCGGTTCTCTATTTTTCTCGATAGTATTAGATTTCGTTCTTAAAAGTTCTTGCTATTGGGCGTGCGGTGTGATGATTAAATCTCATGTATTATTTGGGAGATGGTAGTGCTGCCAGAAGATGAAAGTAGCAGAAATGAGGATGTTGCGGTGGATGAGCGGGTACACTAGGATAGATAAGATTAGGAATGATGATATTCGGGAGAAGGTGCATGTGGCTCCCATTGATGACAAGATGCGGGAAGCGAGGCTTAGATGGTTCGAACATGTTCAGAGGAGAAGCCCAGATGCTCCGTTACGGAGGTGTGAGCAGCTGGTTGTGGATGGTACGAGAAGAGGTAGAGGGTGGACTAAGAAGTATTTGGGAGAGGTGATCAGGCAGGATATGGCGAGGCTCCAGATTTCCGAGGACATGACACTTGATAGGAAGATGTGGAGGTCGAGTATTAGGGTTGTAGGTTAGGAGGTAGTTGAGTCGTGCCTTACTTCGTACCATTGTGGGACTAGCCATGTAGGGTTTTTATCTAAGATAGCTAGTGGCAATGTTATGGCTTACTATTTCTCTTTTCAATGCATGTCCTATTTACTAGCTATCGCTTTTGTTTTGCATCTTTCTTATAGATTTTATAGTGTTCCTATTTTTCTTATGATTGTTGTGGTGATACTAATATTTACTCATATTGTCTCCCTTTGCTTTGCATCTTTCTTCTGGATTTCATGGTGTTCCTATTTATCTAATGATTGTTGTTGTGATACTAATATTGTCTCCTTTTTGTCCTTTTGTCTCTTTTTTTTTTGAGTCGAGGGTCTTTCGGAAACAGCCTCTCTACTCCTTCGGGGTAGGGGTAAGGTCTGCATACACACTACCCTCCCCAAATCCCATTAGTGAAATTTTACTGGATTGTTGTTGTTATAGTGTTGCTAGGAATCATCTCACGAGCTTGGGTTGGATAGATTAGTGAACTTCTTGACCTAACTTTTTAGAGTGATAGAAAAGGAAGAGTTATTTATACTCAATTATTATATTGACCTAACAATTATATAATATACATTTTTTGATAAGGTAATAATTTTATAATATACATTATGCACATAAATCGTTAATTTGCTTACGCATTCTAATAACACATACTCCATCCGTTTCAATTTATGTGAACTTATTTGATCGAGCACGAAGTTTAAGAAAAGAGAGAAAATTTTTAAACTTGTGGTGTAAAATGAGACACATATATTTTGTGTGGCTATAAATTATTGCATAAAGGTAAATTGTTTCCAAATAAGAAAATATGTCATTCTTTTTGACACGGACTAAAAAGAAAATAGGTTCATATAAATTAAAACGAAGGGAGTATATAGTACCTTATCATATCAATTAATCATAATAAAGTAATATTATTTGATATAAACGTTGTGTATAATAATAATTAATTGAGGAGCACCATCAAAAGTTGTAAGTGGTAAGTATTTTCATGATATTTCGAATTTCAATCGTTCCATATACAATTACCTTTGATAAGAAGGTAGGTTGAGTGAGAAGCAACATTAGTTTGCGAGCACGCGCTGGAGAGGAGGATGGGATCGAGGGAACTCAAAAGGTGAGATGGAAAAGAGGTAGTAATAACCGTAGAGAAAAAACATTAAGTGAAGGTTGACAAGGTGACGATCACGTGACACTACTCTGACGATCAATTAAATTGGGCCAACACAGACTGACCAATTAAACTATAGATTACTAGTAATGTCTGTCACGTGGACTATGCTATGAGAATCTTCTTAGCTTTCACTACTTTGACCTGACGTGGCACGCGTTTTAGCTGACTTTCCTTTCAGTTCCCAACTCTATTTAGAATTAAACTGCCAAAAATTACTGAAAATTATTTTTATTTAAGAGTACTTTTTAAAACATATTTAGGAGAATAGCGGTTTGTGTTTGAAAATTTTATTTGATAAGTGATTGCTGCAATTTTTGATAGACAAATTATATTTGACCAATCTTTAAAAAAAATATTTTTTAAACATAATTCAATTAATATTTTATTTTAATTTAATTTAAATATAAAATCTAAAGTCTATATCTATATATATATATATATATAATCAATAAAATATAATTATTCAAAACAATAATATTGGGTATCAGGTATTACTTATTTTTACATGATAATTTAAATAAAACAGATAATATGAAAGTACTTATGTCTATGAATATAAGCAAAATTCATATTAAAATATATCGTTCTATCTAATATGTGGCTCCACTACGTCCACATATAATGAACAAATTCAATTAGATTTTCTTTATCGAATCACACTAGCATAAAATTAGTCTTACAAATTATTTTAGATTGTAGTTTTAAATTCTAAATATGTCATTAATGCTTTTTTTGATTTTGCAACTGAGTTGGTCTTAGGATGTAAAGAGAAGTGTACGTAGCAGTTCAGAGTTCAGACTATCCTTTAAAAAAATAAAGCTTTATGAATGAAGTAATAAAAATAGTATTAGGCCGGTTTGTCCATAAAAAAATTTCTTTTCTTTTTGTTTTAATTTAAAAAAAATATGTTTGTGCATAAAATTTTACAAGTTTTTAGAAATTTTTTGAAAATGAGTTTTTCAAAACACTACTTTTTCAAAATTTTCAGAAATAGTTTTTTCCCCACTCACAAAACTGTAATATTATTTTTTAAGTGAAATATATATTTAAATATAATTTTAAATTTTAAATATTTTTTTTAAAATTTATAATTTTTATGTCCAAACGCCTACTAAGTTATTTGTAGCTGAAAAGTGTCAGAACTGTCTCGCCGTGGATAAAAACAAAGATCAGAATATAATCTATTTTTCTCGTTCACCTTTTCATTCTTCTCTTTTTCTTAATTTTAAAAGTGAAGTTGTTCTTTGAAACTTCAAGGCGTTAAGGCAACCACTGGATTGAGCCCACAGAAAACCTTGGCCAACAGAAACACACGTGAGCTCCTTTCTTTTCTTCATTCTTTCTATACTAGGTTGTGGATTTCTCCACTGCGCAAGTTTTTGACGGTGTTGTACTCCTTATTTAATTAGAAGTGTTGTTGAGTTTGAGCTTTGGTTGTAAAGTTATTTTTGCGCAAATATAATTATTTTATGTAAATTAAATTAATCAAAACTTCAAAGCAAAATCAAAAACTAATTAAAAAAATATATTGGCGGGGTTTGCTATATCATGGACTAGATATCCACTATCCCAACCCACATGAATTTATGGGTCATTTGGTAGGATGTATTAAGGAAAATAATATATATATTAGCCTTAGTATTATTAATTTTTTGTTTGATAGTGTTTCTCAACTTATGTATAAGTATAACTAATATATGTATTAGTTACACATCCAATGCAGTACTATTCTTATACATAACACACCATGATATTAACAGTACCATAATTTTTAATACATAAATATAATAAACATGTATAAAGATAGAATTGTTCTTTCAAAACCTTTTTCACATCTTTCTAATGTATATGGAGGATATTTTTGTAAACAAATAATTTTCTTAAAGAATTATGCAATGCATGCTATTTTTAATACACTAAAGGAAACAGTCTATAAGAAATAATCACAAAATAACTAATCATATCATAATTAATCCTAATATAACTAACACACTTTATTCACTACTATTCTTATACCAAACGACCCTTTAGAGATTAATACTCTCTCAATCCACTTTGTTTGACACTATTTTCTTAATAGCTCGTTCAAAATAAATTGACATATTTTAATATTTTATCCAGTATAGCTAATATGAGGAATTGGCTTTACCAACTTAATTTTCGTAGCTAATTTTTTTTTTATAATTTTATAAATAGCCATATGATTCTTATATTTGTGGTTATTGTTAAGTATTAGCTACATGTATACGGTCAAAACTGGTTAGTCCTTCGTACGAACTGGTCGAAATGGTAACGCATTGGATCGAAGATCACGTTGAGGTCCGAAGTCAGGTCATCAAGCTTCGACCCCTAGGGACCGATCAATGTTGAGCTCGATATCATTATCGAGCTCAAATCCAAATCGAACTATAATGAAGTTATCGAGCTACCCTTTCACGTTAGGTCCCCTCGACCCTGTTAATATTGCTTTCTGCCGTCAATACCAAATAACCTTAGGCCAGATCCATCCTTTTTTTTGGCCGATCATTATTTTGATCTGTTACTTCGTGAACAAAATCGAGGGGATGCCTTTCACCCTCGACCATCTCATCCGATTGTACTGCCCTCACCTCTTTCGAGGCGGGTTAATAAAACTTCAGCGTCGGGCTACCAAGGTTTTGTTCTCAAGTATAGACGAGGATAGGTATCGAGGCTGGATGGGCAGGTTCGTTCGAGTAAAGACTTCGGACCTGATAACTTCAGACCTGATTCCGACTAAAAAGATGCCTTTTCCCGAGGAGTGGAACATGAAGCGTAAGTGTAATTATGTTGTTATCTCCTACTACTTTGCCCCTTCATTCTTTTTCTCACTGATATCCCCTTTTTGTGATGCAGCGGTTTCTTGGATGCCCGGTGCAGTTCCCGACCTCAAGAACTGGGTACGAGATCTAGCTTCGACCTTCACCTATGCCGAGCGCTCATGGCGTGATTTGTCAAAGGGCCGATGGGAGGCCAAAAATCATGGTAAGCCCCTTTTTCGTATCTTTGGTAGTTCGAACGAGATGTTTTCCATATACTTAAATCAATTTTCATGTATGTAGGTGTGGGCAAAGATGCGGTTTTGAGGCCCTCATCCATCGAGGAAGAGGAAGAGGCCTCTGTTCCAAAGCCGGTGAAGGATAATAAGAGAAAAAAGGGCCTCCGCTTTCGAATATCCAAAATCGAAGATGAGGATGGCTCGTAAGCCTAGGAAGAATACCATTCCTTTGACCGTAGAATTAGTTTTGCATCTAAGGGATGAAGACGAAGAAAAATAAGAAAACGGTGTCTGTGCTGGTGGCCCGAATGAACAAAACCATCGATGCCCCAAAGGCAGCTGAATCGATGGTGATTTATAACGCTCCGCCTCGGACTGAGGAGATATCAGAGGAAGGTTCGGGTAGAGTCCCTGAATCATTAGAGATCAAGGATGCTTCTCACCGAAGTCAACAAGCGGTGGGTATGTCAGAGGGGGCCGATCCTGAAGCTCTGCGAACTGAGGAGAATGCTCCGAGCGAGTCGCTTGGGGCAACAGTAATCGGAGACTCGCCCACTCTCCTTGACTTTTCCGAAGGGGAGATTCGGGAAGCCCAAGCTTTGGGGGCCCTCGAGATAAGCCGGTCTCATAAAGAGGAGGACCCCTTCTATGATTTGTTTACTGGGGTCGAGGACGCTACTGGCCCTAGTGATGTGTCGGGCCTTTTCTGCGAAGTGCAGCAAGCTCTGAATCGGGTAAGCTTTAACTCTCTTCGTTGATATTACTTTTATGTTTGCTATTCTTTTCTAACTTCTTTTCTTTTTTCTTCGCAGGCCGTGGCGGTTCAACGAGAAGCATGTTCTCGGTCTCGAGCTGAGCTACATCGGTTCGAGGCTGACCTCCGACGGGTTACGGAGGAGAGGAACGCCCTTAAACTCATTTCTGGGCAAAGGGAAGAATAAATCAAAGGCCTTCGAGCTGAGTTGGCCAAGGCTCATCAAGACCAGTCCGACCTGACCGAGCAGGTAATGATAATATTAAGAACTCATGGGCTTGATGTAGTATTGGAGGCTAATATTTCGATCTCACAGCTGCAGCAGAAACTCGAGACGATCGGGCAACTTCGTGAGGAAGTTGATATAATAAGGGAGGAGACCCTAGGATAGAAAGATGGCATGGATCATCTTGCTGCAGAAAAAGAAACTGTTCGGGCCCAATTGTCATCGACTGCAAGCCAACTTCAAGGCATGAAGGAGAAGAGCTTGGTTCAAGCGAGAAGAATAGAGGAACGCAAGGCTCGGTTGGCCTCCGAACTTGCCAAGGCCAAATTTGATGCCGAAAAAGCAAAGTCCTATGCGGATGCATTAGTGGCCGTCTATTGGGCGGATGCTGAAGCTGCTCAGGTGCAAGCAAGAGAGGCAGCCGAGACCTCCAACACTCGAGCACATTGGGTTGCTGAACTTGCTAAATGCCGATATCGGAGGGAGACCCTCGACGAGATCCATGCTCGAGGTTTCGATCTCATCGAAGAGATAAAAAGTGCTAAAGAGCTTGAAGCTGATGTTGAAGACTTGGCTTCCAATGATGATGTGATGATGGCGATGATGGGAGAAAGAGTGGGTCCGAGAGCGGGAAAGAGCCCGATGGAGAAGAGACTGCCCCCATAGATAACCAAGAAACTTAGCCCTTAGTTTTCATTTTGGTTTTTAAGTGTAGCGTCCTGTTCGGACATTGTAAATATTCTTGTATATATAAAGATCTTTTCTTTTCCTAACTCGCCTCTGTTTTATTCGCTGCCTTGAGAAGATTTTGTTTCATTCATGCCTTATGAAAGTTTTTATAAGGCTTTAGGCAATTTGATCGAATTTGGATCTTGTAGCCTTTATAATATAGTGAGTGCTTGCTCAAACTCAAAATAAGGTAGCCTATAGGCTTTAGTAGTTGAGTTGAGTGATTGCTTGAACTTGAAGTAATGTATCCTGTAGGCTTATTAGTCGAGTGAGTGGTTCAAACTCGAGATGATGTAGCCCGTAGGCTTATTAGTCAAGCGAATAATTCGAACTCGAAGTAATATAGCCCGCAGGTTTAATGGTCGAGTGAGTAATTGCTCAAACTCGAGATGATGTAGCCCGTAGGCTTATTAGTCAAGCGAGTGATTCGAACTCAAAGTAATATAGCCTGTAGGCTTAATGGTCGAGTGAGTGTTTGCTCGAACTCGAAATAAGAGTAGCCTGTAGGCTTAGTAGCTGAGTGAGTGTTTGCTCGAACTCAAAATGACATAGCCCATAGGCTTATTAGTCTAGTGAGTGATTCGAACTCGAAGTAATGTAGCTCGTAGGCTTAATGGCCGAGTGAGTGATTGCTCGAACTCGAGATGATGTAGCCCGTAGGCTTATTAGTCGAGCAAGTGATTTGAACTCGAAGTAATGTAGCCCGTAAGCTTAATGGTCGAGTGAGTGTTTGCTCAAACTCGAAATAAGAGTAGCCCATAAGCTTAGTAGTCAAGTGAGTGCTTGCTCAAACTCGAAGTGACGTAGCCCGTAGGCTTAGTAGTCGAGTGAGTATTTGCTCGAACTCGAAGTGACATAGCCCGTAGGCTTATTAGTCGAGTGAGTGATTCGAACTCGAAGTAATGTAGCCCGTAGTCTTAATGGTCGAGTGAGTGATTGTTCAAACTCGAGATGATGTAGCCCGTAGGCTTATTAGTCGAGCAAGTGATTCGAACTCGAAGTAATGTAGCTCGTAGGCTTAATGGTCGAGTGAGTGTTTGCTCGAACTCGAAATAAGAGTAGCCCGTAGGCTTAGTAGTCGAGTGAGTGCTTGCTCGAACTCAAAGTGACATAGCCTGTAGGCTTATTAGTCGAGTGAGTGATTCAAACTCGAAGTAATGTAGCCCGTAAGCTTAATGGTCGAGTGAATGTTTGCTCGAACTCGAAATAAGAGTAGCCCGTAGGCATAGTAGTCGAGTGAGTGATTCGAACTCGAAGTAATATAGCCCGTTGGCTTAATGGTCGAGAGAGTGCTTGCTCGAACTCGAAGTAATGGTCGGTCCTTGAGCCTGTTTGCATAATAAATCTCGAAATAGATGAATGTTTCTTGGATATAAGATATTGGTAAAGAAGAAAAAATTCTTTGTAAGTCATTATGCATGTGTTCATGTTTTCTGTCAGGGCTCGGGCCAACTACATAAGCATGGTTCGTTTTGAGCATTTGGCTCTTACAATTTTTCTTATCGGAACCTTGTTGTTATGAAGTAACTTTCTTGCATCGAACTTGATATATTTGAGGGGTAATTCCCCCCCAGTATTCGAGGTCGATTGTAAAGGGGCCTCGGATACTGTTGAATTGTTCTAAGTTAGTCGGATACTATTGAATTGTTCTAAGTTAGCACGATCAAATGTTGCCTAATTAAAAACCTTGCCGAAAAATCCATTTGGGATAAAACCGGTCTAAGGGAAAAAGATTGCAACGCGTGCTTTCAGACCTAGGGCTTCGTGTTGAATGATCCATCCTTGTTCCTGGTCGAACTTCTGCAAGGGTTAGTTTCAAAATATCAATGAACATGGGAGGGTCGTACCTTAGCAGTAGTATCGTTTTAGGTGCGATACATTCCAATTGCTTGGTAGTTGTTTACCGTTTATAATACTGAGCTTGTAGGATCCTTTACCGAAGTTTTCGAGAACCTGATATGGTCCTTCCCAGTTTGGACCCAGTTTTCCTTCATTTAGATTTCGGGTGATGAGGGTGACTTTCCTTAGCACTAAGTCCCCAATTTTAAAATGGCGAAGATTGGTTCTTCGATTATAGTATCTTTCGATCCGCTGCTTTTGGGCGGCCAATTGGACGAGAGCAGCTTCTCATTTTACATCCAATAATTCGAGGCTAGTATTCATAACCTCGTGATTTGACTCTTCTGTTGTATATCGAAACCTAGCATTGGGTTCCCCGACTTCGACTGGGATCAAAGCGAGCCATACACTAAGGAGAACGGGGTTGCCCCCGTACTAGATTTTGATGTTGTTCGATATGCCCAAAGAACTTCGGGTAAAATTCCTCTCCATTTTCCCTTAGCGTCGTTCAACCTTTTCTTTAGGTTTTGAATGATAGTCTTGTTTGTCGATTCGGACTGTCCGTTCCCACTAGGGTGATATGGTGTTGATAATATCCTTTTTATTTTATGGTCTTCGAGGAATTTCATCACTTTGCTGCTGATAAATTGTTTACCATTATCACACACAACTTCGGCGGGTATCCCAAATCGACATACGATATGATCCCAGATGAAGTCTATAACCTCTTTCTCCCTTATTTATTTGAACGCCTATGCCTCAACCCATTTAGAGAAATAGTCAGTCATAAATAAAATAAACTTAGCTTTACCTGAGGCCGATGGCAGAGGGCCGGCGATATCCATTCCTCATTTCATGAATGACCATGGGGATAGGACTGAGTGAAGTTGCTCTCCGGGCTGATGGATCATCGGTGCAAACCTTTGACATTTGTCACATTTTCGAATAAACTCCTTTGCATCTTTGTCCATATCGATCCAATAATATCCTGCTCTGATTAGTTTTTGGACTAATGAATCGACACCGGAATGATTTTCACAAGTACCCTCGTGAATCTCACGTAGGATGTAGTCGGTGTCTCCTGGACCTAAGCATACTGCCAATGGTCCATGGAATGTCCTTCGGTATAACGTTCCATCTGCAGTCAATGTGAATCGAGTGGCTTTGGTTCGTAGGGCCCTCTAATTTTTAGGGTCCTATGGGAGCTTTCCGTTCTCCAAGTATTCAATATACTTATTCCACCAATCCCAGGTTAAGCTTGTAGAATTTATCTCGGCATGACCTTCCTCGATCACGGATCTCGAGAGTTGAACGACAATCCCCGAGCTTATCTCATCTTCCTCGCCGATGATCTCAAATTTCCAAATGCATCAGCCTCACTGTTTTGTTCTCGAGGTACATGTTGTAAAGTCCATTCTTTGAAACGGTGCAAAGTTACCTGTAGTTTGTCCAAATACCTTTGCATTCTATTCTCTCGAACTTCGAAGGTTTTGTTTACTTGATTTACCACCAGTAAAGAGTCACACTTGGCTTCAACGACTTCTGCTCCCAAACTTTTAGCTAGCTCGAGACCTGCAATCATGGCCTCACACTCGGCCTCGTTATTAGTCAACCTAGTAGTTTTGATAGATTGCCTAATAGTGCTACCTATAGGCGGCTTTAAGACGATGCCTAGACTGGATCCTTTCACGTTCGAAGCCCCGTATGTGAAAAGGGTCCATACCCCCGATGATGTACCCGATTTCAATAAGAGTTCCTTTTTGACTTCGGGTACGAGGGTTGACGTGAAATCGGTCACAAAGTCCGCTAAAATTTGAGACTTGATGGTCGTCTGGGGTTGATATTCGATATCGTACCCACCGAGTTCGATGGCCCATTTGGCCAATCGGCATGATAGTTCGGGCTTGTGCAAAATATTACGAAATGGGTAAGTGGTTAATACGCATATGGGGTGACATTGAAAGTATGGTCTTAACTTTCTAGAGGCACTTATCAGTGCAAGTGTCAATTTCTCTAAGTGTAGATATCTAGTTTTTGCTTCCCCTAAGGTTCGACTCACATAATAAACGGAAAATTGCGTACCTTGCTCTTCTCGAACTAGGACACCACTTACCGCGATTTCCGATACTGCCAAGTACAAGCAAAGTGTTTCGACTGCTTTTGGAGTATGAAGCAGTGGTGGGCTCGATAGATATTGCTTCAATTCCTCTAATGCTTCTTGTCATTCCGGGGTCCAGGCGAAATCTTTCTTCTTTTTGAGTAGAGGGAAATATCTGTGACTTCAATTTGACGACCTTGAAATGAATCAGCCTAAGGCAGCAATCCGTCCCGTTAGCCTCTGCACGGCTTTTACACTGTCCACAATGGCGATGTCTTCGATTGCCTTGATTTTATCGGGATTGATCTCAATCCCCCGATTTGATACCATGAAGCCGAGGAACTTGCACGAACCGACCCCGAAAGCACATTTCTCGGAGTTGAGCTTCATATTGTATTTCCTTAAAATCTCGAATGTTTCCTTCAAATGAGCCAAATGGTCCTCTGTGCGCAGGGACTTAACTAGCATGTCATCAATATAAACTTCCATTGATTTACCTATTTGCTCCTCGAACATTTTATTTACTAGGCGTTGGTAAGTAGCTCCTGCATTTTTTAGCCCCAAGGGCATCATATTATAATAATATGTTCTATACTTGGTGACGAATGAAGTCTTTTCCTGGTCTTCCGGGTTCATTTGGATTTGATTATACCCAGAATAGGCATCGAGAAAAGTAAGGACCTCGTGGCCGGCTGTGGCATCGATCATGCAATCGATGTTGGGCAACGGAAAAGAATCTTTGGGGCGCGCCTTGTTTAAATCCTTATAATCTACACATATTCTAAGTTTGTTCCCTTTTTTAGGGAATACAACTACATTGGCTAACCATTAGGGATATTTCACCTCCCGAATGGACCCTATTTTAAGAAGTTTAGTTACCTCGTCCTATATGAATGCGTGCTTTACCTAGGACTGGGGTCTTCTCTTTTGCACCGGTTTGAACCTAAGGTCCAGGCTTAGCCGATGCATCATTATATCCGGTGTGATCCCTGTTATATCTAAATAGGACCAAGCAAAACAATCTATGTTATCGATAAGAAATTGAATAAGCATTTTCCTGAGTTCGGGGGTTAATCCTGTTCCCAGGTATACCTTTCGTTCGGGCAAATGCTCGATTAGTATGACTTGCTCCAATTCTTCAATCATTGATTGGGTAGCGTCGGAATCATCGGGAACCACGAAGGATCGAGGGATCCTTTGATCATCATCTTCGTCGATATTCTAATTTTCTAGTTGGGTTGAAGCTGACGTATGTGATTGTTGGCATCTCGTTCCCCTTTTGAGTCCGACCCCTTTGTTGACGAAGGTGATGATATTAGAATTGCTTCTTTGACGGCAAACATTTCTCTCGCGGCCGGTTGTTCTATGTACATTATTTTGACTCCCTTCGATGTTAGAAATTTAAGAACCTGGTGTAGGGTCGAAGGTACAACTCTCATGTTGTGGATCCATGGCCTTCCAAAAAGGGCGTTGTACCTCATATCGCCTTCGATTACGTGGAACTTTGTTTCCTGGATGGTCCCGGCCACGTTTATCGGCAGAATTATCTTGCCTTTGGTGGTTTCACATGCCATATTGAATCCGTCTAGAACCAGAGTTGCGGGTAGGACCTGGTCCAGTAGACCGGGTTGTTCTACAATCTTCGATCTAATAATATTGGCCAAGCTACCCGGATCAATTAACACACGCTTAACTTTAGTTTTATTCATAAGTACGGATATTACCAGTGCATCGTTATAAGGTTGCATGACTCCTTCTGCATCTTCATCATTAAAGGACAAGGTTCCTATGGGTGCGTAATCCTAAGTTCGAGGTCGCTTTTCTCTCATAACCGATGTCTTAGTGCGTTTAAGCACTGGCCCTTGAGGGGTATCGACGCCGCCGATGATCATGTGGATGATGTGCTGTGGTTCTTCCAGTTCATTTTGTTTGCCAAAATCCCTGTTTTTGAAATGGTTTTTGGCCCTGTCGCTTAAACATTCTCGAATGTGCCCTTTATTGAATAACTGGGCTACCTCCTCTCTTAGTTTCCTGCAATCTTATGTTATATGGCCATGGGTGCCATGATATTCGCACATTTGATTGGGATTCCTCTGGGCAGGATCGGACTTCATGGGTCGAGGCCATTTAGTGTCTTTGATGCGTTCGATAGCCGACACGATGGCGTATGCATCAATGCTGAAGTTATACTCTGATAACCGTGGTGCTTCCTTAGGTCCGGTAGGCCCGTCGAACTCATTTCTGTTCATTAGCCCCTGAGACCCTTGACCTCGATCACTTCTTTTATTGTCTTGTACGGGGTTACGTCTCGATTCATTGATTATGTGGTTTCCACTATACGTTCGATATCGGTCCCTGATCGAACCTTGTTCTGAATTGATATCCCTTCTAGCAGCGGGTTCAGACCCCAACTGATCGTCTTCGACTCTAATTTTTAATTGGTATCGATTATCACGTCGGCCCAAGTAATAGCTGGGTACTCGATCAGGTTGTGCTTCAACCGCCGTGAAGCCATCGAACTTCGTTCGTTCAAACCTTGAGTGAAAGCCTGAACAGCCCAATCGTCTTTGACTGGTGGCAGATCCATTCGTTCCATTTGAAAACGAGATACGAACTCCCTTAGCATCTCGTTATCCTTTTGTCTTATATTGAACAGGTCCGACTTCCTGGTCTCGACCTTTTATGGTCCCGGCGTGTGCTTTTACGAAGGAATCTGTAAGCATGGCAAAAGAATCGATAGAATTAGATGGTAAATTATGATACCATATAAAATCTCCCTTTGACAGGGTTTCACCGAATTTCTTTAATAATACGGATTCGATTTCATCGTCCTCTAGGTTGTTCCCTTTGATGGCATATGTGTAAGAGGTGACATGTTCACTGGGGTTAGTAGTTCCATTATATTTAGGAATCTCGGGTATTCGGAATTTCTTTGGGATCGGTTTAGGAGTCGCGCTTGGGGGGAAAGGCTTTTGTACGAATTTTTTGGAATCTAAGCCCTTCAATATCGGTGGTGCCTCCGGGATCTGATCAACCCTGGAGTTGTATGTTTCCACCTTTTTGTCGTTTGCCTCGATCCTGCTTTTACCTGATTCTATTCTTTTGGTCAGTTCTTCAAACATCTTAGCAATTTCGAGATTAGTCCCCGACTCTTGCTTATTTGACCTTACTATAGCTGGTTCCGTTCTGTGGGCGATTTCTCGGGGTGGACTGGGCTCCTGCCTGCTCGGTATCTGGGTTTGGCTCTGTAACTAAGCTATTGCTGCTTATTGAGCTTGCAACATTTCGAAAATCATGCGCAAGCTGACGTCGTTTTCTTCGACAATATGGGTATCTCGAGCTGCAGATCGAGTGCCACCATGAATGCTATTTTCAGGTTCAGAATGTAGGTTTGCCTCAATGGCCACATGCGAGTTAACGTCTAATGGCACTTCGAATCGAGCTTCAAGTTGTTGTTCTCACCTTGAAGACCAGCTTCGTTATCGATAGGTAAGGCCATTTAATTGATAGCTCGTCGTTGCTAATCCGAAATCAAATACGCTTCCGGAAACAAGCGTAAAATGGCGTGTTTTGCGGATTTGTACCAAATAACTATTGTTATCCTTAGCCCCATGGTGAGCGCCAAACTATTTACCTGAAAAATGGATAGAGTTAATTTTATACGTAGTTCTAAGGGTATGTGGTATAACTTGACACAAATCGTAAGAGTAAAATGAAAATATCGGATATTGATTGCAAAGAATGAAAAATAAGCAAAGTTGGAAAGAGAATGATTTATGAATTAAGCAAGATGGATCAATCTATCAAACTAGAAAAGGATAACTCTTCAATATAGGAGTGTATTGATATCTCAGTTACAATGTATGTAGAAAATTTTCCCCTACAGAAATAATAACTAACCCCTTTTATAGTGGAGGGATCCTACTTTAGATACAATTAAAAATACATAGTGGGAGACCCATGATAAATCCGCTTTTTCATAATTCCTGCCAGGATTCTCTCCCCTAGTACGGTTGCAAGTCTCTTGTCTATGAGCTCGATATTGACTCGAGCTCGATATCGACTCGAGCTCTCTATCTTGACTCAGGCTCGATTCTGATTCGGAACCTTGTATTGATTCGGGAACAGTGTTGGCCGGTCTCTTAAAAACCCTTTCACGTAAGTGGTGATATCTTCTTCAGAAGACGGGATTACTATTTCTTTGTTCTCCCAATTACAATCTTTCTTTAGCTGTTCGAGGTGCCTCTCGATTATCGAACACATATACCTCGATACTGGATCATATCGGGCGGGAACCGACGAGCCTTTGTCGACCTTAAAATCAGAGGTAAGAACACACGCCCCAGGAACGCACTCCTCAGGCCGTGGCTCCACAGGTGTTTTGTCGGCGGCAGGCTGTGAAGAAGAAGCTTTTTCTTTCTGAGGAATGATTTTTGATGTTTTCGCCATTTTTGGATTTAAAGATCGAGAATAGAAGGAGATAACAAAAATTTGGTGTTTTTGAAGAAAGATTTTGCAGAGAAGAATCACAAATTTGTGAATGAATTCAGAAGGTGTGAGAAAGAAGTAAGAAAATTTAGAATTTGGAGATGTAAAAGTGAAAAAAGGGGTTATTTATAGGTAGAGCAATGGCGGTTCAATTTTGATAATGGCCGACCATCGTCTGACACGCAATAAATGCCTAGGTAAACTGAACCGACGGGACAACTATCATGCACGTCATGATCAGACTCGATGCAAACGTCAGTATATATCTAATCGTACTGTTGAAAAATCATGTCATTTCTCGCTACACCCTTCCCAAGAAACGGGGAGACTATCTGTATACGGTCAATACCGGTTAGTCCTTCATATGAACTAGTCGAAATGGTAATGCATTGGATCGAAGATCAGGTTGAGGTCCGAAGTCAGGTCATCAAATCGAACTATGATGAAGTTTCTGACCTGACTAGTCGATTTGAACTAGTCAGCTCGATACTTTTATACAATTACTTATTTCTTTGTTTAAACGCATTTTATTTTGCAACAGTACTAAAAATGCTAAATATTGAACGATAAAAATATTTCTAAAATATTAACCTACTTTTTCACCTTTCAAAATTGAATTATTTCTTCAAACAAATAATAGAATATAAGATAAAATTGTAAAATTTAGTGTCTAAAATAGAGGAGTTTAAAACCAACTAATACTAGAAAATTTTAAAACCATAAAATAATAGAACTTAGTTAAAGTCACATGCCATTGAAAAACAAGAAGAACAATTTTTTAAGCTACAACTATAACGACTCGGCCGGTCGTTTTGAGTATTATAACCCCGTTTCCCCATTTACTGCTCAATTTATGTTTTACAGTTATTTTATGACTTACCGAGTTAGTTGGTTCGGGTCCGGAAGGATTTCAGAGTGAAATGAGACACTTAGTCTCTTAATTAAAAAATTAAGTTGGAAAAGTTGACCGGATTTTGACTTATGTGTAAACGACCTCAGATTTTAATTCTGATGATTCCAATAGCTCCGTATGGTGATTTTGCACTTAGGAGCGTGTCCGAAAAATTATTTGGAGGTCCGTAGTGGAATTAGGCTTGAAATGGCGAAAGTCGAATTTTTGGGAAGTTTGACCTGGGAGTTGACTTTATGATATTAGAGTCGAAATCTTATTCTGAAAATTTTAATAGGCCCGTTATGTCATTTATGACTTGTGTGCAAAATTTGAGGTCAATCAGACTTGATTTGATAGGTTCCGGCATCGTTTGTGGAAACTTGAAATTTCAAAATTCATTAGGCTTGAATTGGGGTATGATTCGTGGTTTTAGCGCTGTTTGAGGTAATTTGAGGGTTCTGTCACTGGTTTCTTTCTACGCGATCACATGAGAATGTCCGCGATCGCGTAGGCTTGTTTGAGGCAGTGGTGATTTTGTTCTTCGCGATCGCGTGACGAGTGCCGCGATCGCGTAGCTGTGCGAGTTTGTTATTCGCGAACGCGTGAAGAAAGTCGTGTTAGCGTAGAGTAAGTGGAGCAGAAGTAG